>CM031575.1:8145575-8394240 GCA_018467065.1 Ephestia elutella
ACGCCATCCACCCTAGCAGTGTGAGAACCCCAAACGCCTGGCGGCGATAACAGGAAACGCCTGCGTTTAGTTTTACCCAATATATTACAAACATAAAGGTTAAACTATAGTCCCATGACGGGGTGCCGAGGGCGGCGAAAGTGAAAAAAACCCCAAAAAATTAATAATTGCTCAAGCCATGTTACGTGTCGTGGCGGCCTATCTAGGAAGCAGCGAATCGACTCCACTCGATTTGACATTTCGTCTTGTCACGCTCCTTTTCGCTTAATTCGGACGCACGTCAAACCAACCTTTAATATTCTTTAAAAGAACTAACGTTTAAATAAGGTATTTATTCGTTGAATATTATAATAATCTAAGTCGACGATATTAAAGGAGAATAATTAAAATTCTACAACAATCCTACCATGATTTCTTATTTTTTTATGATAAGAAAGGTTTGTTAGGACCCTGAGACGGAACGTGTGTCACCAGCTGTCAATGTCAGACGTCCAACTCTGCAGATTTTGTTGACAGTCTAATTTAATCATAGAATGTTTTGTTATGAATGTTTAGTTTTTGATATAATTCCGTAAGTACACAAAATCGCGTCGAGTTATTGCTACCAATGGTTTCGGCGTGACTCAAAGAACGTTTTGATGTGCGGGTCTCCCTGTTTTCTTAATAAGTATTGTAAAAACAACATATGAAATTTGTGTACTGGTGTGTCACTTTCCCATTCAATTTGTCTGGAGACTAATGGATTTGAATGCCTGCTATTGTAGTGAGTCGAGAGCCTATCATGCAGGTAATACGCCACAGGAATAGTATCCCAATATATCAACTATTTCACCTAAAATATGACATGCAAAGTTGACCA
Source organism: Ephestia elutella (assembly GCA_018467065.1). Lineage (NCBI taxonomy): Eukaryota > Metazoa > Arthropoda > Insecta > Lepidoptera > Pyralidae > Ephestia > Ephestia elutella. Next base: position 8,146,435 of record CM031575.1, read on the forward strand.
GTTAGAAGTTCAAAATAATTCTGTAGTTATCACTACAATACCCCCTTTTCGGCAAAGAGGTTAAGTCGTACTTAGCCGAAACAGCCGGGGTAACCGGAGAAAACATTCACCTATCCTACGGCAATATATTTCTAAATATAAAACTATCAGCTATATATGAAACTAACTCATGCTATTTCATATATTAAACTAAAATGTATGTTCTAGAGTTCTAAAACTAACTCAATTTATGTTGAGTGTCAGGAATACAGCGTCTGGCCAGACCGCTGCAATTCCCCTGCATTAAAAAAATCATACTTGGATTTCTAATGAGATAATCATAAGTAGCATACTAATAATAAAAGAATTATCTAAAGTAATATAGATTCTACTTACTTATATGTAATAAGAAAAACTATTTGAGATTTAATTCGTCTAGTAATCTAGCGATTCCCTGTCACCAATTTACTAGTTAGTAATTAAATTGTAAACCTAATAAAGTCTTTAAACTAATGGAGAGCTCTCACATAAAATTCAAATTTAAAATGTATAGCCGTTGAGGCTGACATTGTATAAGGAAAAAAACTTATTTTCCTTTTTTTCTCAAAAATTAAGGAGTATTAATCCATATCCTTATGTTTACTCTGGCGCCTAGAGTGTGTAGTTACAAAAGAAATTGGTTTTCATGAAAACGCTTGACAAAAAAATTTCACATGTGAGTCATGTCATATGTGAAAAATGAACTCTGATTGGTTATACCAATCCAAAATAACAAAGTTCAAAAAGAAATTGGTTTTCAAAACCGCCGACAAAAAAAATTCATATGAGTCATGTCATATGTGAAAAAATGAAATCTAATTGGTTATACCAATCCAAAATAACAAAGTTCAAAATAAAGAAAGTTGCTAGCTAGGGGACACACCTTGTGAGGCTTTTATTATGTCCTTGACATGTTGATATTTTCCAACTTTACCGGTTTCTATCTCACGAAGGTCGTAAACAACATCCGAATGCTTCCTGACAACTTTACCTCACAAAGCGCGGTGCTAGTTTAGCGGAGAAGAAATGAGCTGAACGACTGGTCATTTGAAGGTATTAACGAATTTGGAATGCCGCCTCTTTTCGGCAACATGCCATCCGTCATTATCCTCCCGACCTTTAGCTAACAAAAATGGTGTGTGCCCGGTGGCAACGTTAATAATGCTATTCAAAGATAGCTACCGCACTAAATAAAGTCAAAAAAGCATTTCAGTGCTTTTATGTTCTGAAGTATTTCCGACTACACACAAAATCATCAATTCTAAGAAAAAAAATCATGACGTCTGAGTCACCAGAAAATTTTAAAATTCCACGACCTCGAATGGTCCTCCTTTAATAGAGTATGTGAATAACGCATTCATCATCTTCCCTAGTCTCTCCGTAACGCTGCATAGGTAGTCCTACCGCATTGAGTTAGCTTGACGTACTAAACCGGGAGCTCCTAGTTGAGACAATGTGGGTTATAACGCTTTAAGTGTGGAGGAGCCGGGTGGGTGGAGTATCAATTGCACCTCCCCGCGGTCGTGTATTAACAAATATGAGGAAGTAGTAGTGGTAGGTGGTTTGTTTGCCTCCCCACTTACTTCGTGATATTATCTTCCCTTTCATGCCGTCCGACATGTTGTTGACAAAAAATGTGAGGTTATATGTGTCAGGAATTATGTAATAGGTTATAATAATTGATAAATTTCTAAATATATACAGGTTACTCCCTGTCAATAAATATAAATTGACTCTCAAATTGAGATTAAATAGGAATTATGGCTGAGCGCTATGCTTTTTTATTCCTTAGCGAAACTTAAATAAAATATTAATTATTATATTATTAATTATAATATTATTTAGTAATATTTATAATAATTACTATGAATTGTATTAAATGTATACTTTAACCCTGTCGCATATAAACCTAACATACACTAAAGTATAATAACTTTACAGTCAATGATTATCACCAAGATTTCAAAATAACAAGTGAGCGAGGTTTAAAAAATTTAAAAACTATTTTTTTAGAAAAAAAAACTGCCACTCTCACAGGACTCAAAAGGAGGCTCAAAAGTATAGTGAGTTCGGGCATTTCAAATTTCATCATTAATATAAAAAATAAAAAACCAAAAAAAGTGTGTATTGTGGGGTGTGTGCGCTGGGATCTCCAACTATTTGGAGCGAAAGACCGGGCAATATCCCTGCACCGATGCGATTATTACACGAACACTTATTTTAGAGAGAGCCCGGATGTAATGCTCAGGATAGAGCATAATGCTTTTGAAGTACAAGGACCTCTTGTCTATTAAGCCTTAAGTCCTAGAAGTCTCGGGCAGGGATGATATCATTATTACAATATGGTTGGGATAGAATATGGCAGCATTTTATTCCATAAACACACTAGCCGCTGAGGGCGAGGCACATGTTATACTAATACCAAAATCTGATAAGTCTTTGCCGCAATTAAGAGGTGTAAAATTAACATAAGCCAAATATAAAGGTACCTGGCCAGGTCCGTACACAAACGTCTGTGCGCACTTAGAACGTTGTCTCGTTCACCGTTTTGCGATCCATTGGGTTCGAGCACTGGTACTGGTCGCGTCATCAAAGCGCACGGCGCTCCTGCGACGCTCCGTTGTATGCGAGATAGTAGATGCTGGCTGGACCTTCCGAGGTTTGCGCTGAGCCACTACAGGGACATCGGATCGGAGGCGGCGACGCGGCCTTTGGAAATAAGGTTAGGATCCGTGTGTTGCACCTTGGGGTCGCCGACGACGGGGCCTGCGCCGTGGCATGCGGTCCACGGTCCGGGAGAACCGCACCCTCTGGTGATGGGAGGACACTCCAGGAAGCGCCAATTCATACGGCCGGGCGGGCACGTGGATATCAACAGCTCATCCTCCTGACAACTTCGTGGCGGCAAATATCCCCTGTGTCCTTGCGCGTATCGCGGATTTTAAAGCTAAAGGTTAAACTATAGTCCCATGACGGGGTGCCGAGGGCGGCGAAAGTGAAAAAACCCCAAAAAATTAATAATTGCTCAAGCCATGTTACGTGTTCGTGGCGGCCTATCTAGGAAGAGCGAATCGACTCCACTCGATTTGACATTTCGTCTTGTCACGCTCCTTTTCGCTTAATTCGGACGCACGTCAAACCAACCTTTAATATTCTTTAAAAGAACTAACGTTTAAATAAGGTATTTATTCGTTGAATATTATAATAATCTAAGTCGACGATATTAAAGGAGAATAATTAAAATTCTACAACAATCCTACCATGATTTCTTATTTTTTTATGATAAGAAAGGTTTGTTAGGACCCTGAGACGGAACGTGTGTCACCAGCTGTCAATGTCAGACGTCCAACTCTGCAGATTTTGTTGACAGTCTAATTTAATCATAGAATGTTTTGTTATGAATGTTTAGTTTTTGATATAATTCCGTAAGTACACAAAATCGCGTCGAGTTATTGCTACCAATGGTTTCGGCGTGACTCAAAGAACGTTTTGATGTGCGGGTCTCCCTGTTTTCTTAATAAGTATTGTAAAAACAACATATGAAATTTGTGTACTGGTGTGTCACTTTCCCATTCAATTTGTCTGGAGACTAATGGATTTGAATGCCTGCTATTGTGGTGAGTCGAGAGCCTATCATGCAGGTAATACGCCACAGGAATAGTATCCCAATATATCAACTATTTCACCTAAAATATGACATGCAAAGTAGACCAGTTAGAAATTCAAAATAATTCTGTAGTTATCACTACAAGCGGTAACAGAAATAACTGGGGTCATAACTAATGTTCCATCAGACATGTCAAATAAAACAATTTTCAAAGTTCTTTCTACCACAACAAAAAAAATTATATGTGTTCGTAGAATAATGCGTAAGGTAAAAGAAGGCGAATCTTTCAATCTACAACCCACTCAAACTGTGGCAATTACCTTTGCATCTTGTGCATCTTTACCAGATTATGTTTATTTGAAAATGTGGCGTGTACCTGTACTGCCATATATCCCACCGATTAAGCAATGTTTCCGGTGCCTACGATATGGGCACCTTGCCAAATTTTGTAAAAATGCAGAACGTTGTTCTATCTGCACTGAAGGCCATAGTTTTAAAAACTGTAATATACCATTAGCAAATGCAGTTTGCATTCATTGCAAAGGCAATCATATAGCAATTTCAGGTGCTTGCCCGGTAAAAAAACAAAAAATTATTGAAAATAAAAACAAAATTATTCCGCAATCATATTCCGAAACCTTAAAGAACAACGCCTTCCCATCACTTACTAATCCGAAAAATTCACAAGAATTGCAAAAAATTGTTCTCTCTGACTCTAAAATTCTCAGCTTCATCACTGAAGCAATCATAAAAGTAATTACACATAATAAAATCAATAACACTACTGTAAATACACAAATAATTTCAGACACTCTGAAAGATATACTTCAGAAAAATTCAGTTTGTTCGGAAAATTCGCAGGTATAATAAACATTTGTCAATGGAATGCACAAAGCTTAATAAGTAATAGACATGACTTCCAGAAATTTTTATATGATCAAAATATTCATGTAGCTATTATCTCTGAAACTTGGTTAAGACCGCATCATAAATACAATATTAAAGGTTACTCTGTAGTGAGAAACGATTCTGGTAATGATCACAACGGGGTAGCTATTTTAATTCATAACTCTCTTCATTTCTCTAATTTTGCTATCGCATCTGATAACTCAATACAAACTGTGGCAATTTCTCTTCAATTAAATAGTAAATCTGTCACCATAGTAAGTGTTTATTGTCCTAGTATTAGCACCCCTAGATTCTGTAAAAATAAATTGAATGATATAATTTCTTCTCTACCCAAACCCTTTATTTTTTCAGGAGATTTTAATGCTCATCACCCATATTGGGGTTGTCATTCTACTGATGCCCGTGGTAGGGACATTTTAGATATTGTTGATAAAAATAATTTAGTTCTCTTAAACAGCAATGTGCCTACTACAATTGGTTCGAATATTGCTAGACCTAATGGTCTTGATCTCACCATGGTTTCATCGTGTTTAGCATTACAGTGTGATTGGCAGGTCTGTGATAACACACTTGGAAGTTATCACTTACCTACATTAACAAAGTTAAACCTAGGACTTAATTCTAATAATGTGCTTCATAACTCTTCAAATTTACTGAGACATGTTAACTTAAAATTGGTTGATTGGAAGACTTATGAAGCACAGATCAATTTATTGTTGTCTAGTTTCAATATTAACCATATGGACCCTATTGATTCTTATAATCGTTTTTGTTCTATAATTTCTAGTACTGTTGAAGCTTCAGCCCCCAAAGCAAAAAATTCTGTCTCGCCCAACAACAATGAAAAACGTAGGTCTTTGCCATGGTGGAATAACATTTGTTCTAAAGCAGTTGATGATGTTCATAAAGCTTATATTTTGTTTAAATCTTGTCCCTCTACAGAAAATTTTATAAATTTCAAACGTCTTCAAGCAATTAAAAAAGTAATCTTAAGACGGGAAAGGCAACTCAGCTGGTATCAATATTGTTCATCTATAAATCGATTATCTTCTATGAGTGGAATTTGGAAAAAAGTTAAAAAATTGCAATTCATAACATACTTCCACAAATCCTGTTTTCTGAACACAATTGGGTATCACGAAACACCTTCCTTAATACACTGCTGAATACAGTTGAAAACAATTTTAGTGCTCTGATCTATTCATTCTAACCAATAATTCTTATTTGTCAAAGGACTTTTCTATGCAAGAACTACAATCAGCCATTAACTCTAGAAAAGACACTTCTACAGGTCATAGATTATTTATCCTACAAAATGTTCAAACTGTTGAATGCTTCTAATAAACAAACATTTTTAACAATTTTGAATTTTCTATGGCAAAACTCACTTGATTCATTCACAATGGAAAATAGACATATTATTCCAATTCTGAAACCAGATAAAGTACCTAATAGTCCAGGCTCTTATCGTCCTATTCTTTTGACCTCGTAACTACTGGCAAAATTTTTGAACAGTTATTAAAACAACGTCTTGAATTTTACCTAGAAAGTGTCATTTATTGCCTAATAATCAATTTTAGTTCGTCGTGGTCGATCAGCCCGTGAAAGTCTGTGTCAAAACTTAGATTTGGACATTCAGGATGCCTTATCTAATAATAAAATTTTTGGCTTGTGTCTTCTTTGATATAGTTGGTGCATTTAATAATGTTAACTTGCATGTTCTTTCTGCCACTTTAGTCAGCTTGGGACTCCCCTTGAAAAAATTGTTAATTGGATTTTTAGCTTTCTTCATGAACGGAAATTATATGTGAAGTTTAATAATAATCTCATAGGACTCAAGATTTTCATATAAAGGTGTAAGTCAAGGTGGAATTTTGAGTCCTTTGTTGTTTGTGTTGTATATTCATCGCTTAAATATTAATCTAGGTTTGGATGTCAATAATTTACAGTTTGCTTGCCAGTAGATCTGGCTGTGTACTGCAAAGGAGATAATATGTCAGTCATAAACAAGAAAATGAATTCAGCCCTGGATGGGTTGAACTCATATTTCAAATATCTTCAACTGAGCATCAGCAAAAACAAAAAGCAGTGAAAATGGTTCATATTTACTAAAAAATCTGTCAAAGTTAGAGATATTCGTGTAATGTATGAGGTAATGTGTTGCCAGCTGATTCGTCAATAAAATTTCTGGGAGTCAATGTTTCAAAAAATAATAATAATTTTAAATAAATATGTTGATATTTTGAGTCAACAGGAGTCTTAGGGCTCTTAATATTCTTAAAACAATATCTGCTACTTACTGGGGTTCTTGTGACCCCAAAATTTTATTAATGTTGTATAAAATCCCTTGTTAGAAGTCATTTCGAATATGCATATTTCTGTTATGCTAATCAAAAAGTTTAGAGAAGCTGGAAAAAATTCAGAATAAAGGTCTTTCGTATTATTTTGGGCGCTATGATGTTCTGGACAGCCAATTATCTCAATGCAAGTTGAATGTAACATACCTCCTTTAGCCATTAGGTTCCGTTATCTCAACTACAAATTTCTGCTTAAAATTTGTTCTTCTACAGGTCACCCCTTATTGACAAAGTTAGTAAATTCTTCTTCATACTTATCAAGAATGTCTTGAAAGAAGCTGTTGAATTTAAACTCCAAAACGAGAGAATCTTTAATGAAAGATGTAATTCTGCTATGCCCTATATCAGGCTCTTACGAAAGCAAATTTTTCCCTAATTCAAATTGAAATAGATGAATCTTTTAAATATAAGGAAAGATGTTTACTAACAAATTAGAAGTCATACACAGGTTAAGCAGCCAAATTTATACAGACGGGTCGAAGAATCCGTCAATGTCCAGCTGTCTCTATGGCTTTTTATGACTTGGAATCTAAAATTGGGCATGGGTGTAAACTCCCAAATAATGCTTCTTCATTACCATACGGCAGAGTCAATTGGAATATTTTCTGCTCTCGAATACATTTCTCAACATCCTTATAATAATTGGATTATTATTACTGATAATATGGGAATATTAAGTTCGGCTTAATAATCCAAAATTTGATTCTACCACTACCTCATTTATAACTCACAAAATAAGAGAAAAGTGTATTATGAACTTTGTCATAATCATCACAAGGATATGAGTATTTCTATGGACTCCATCACACGTAGGTGTGAAGGGTAACGAATGCGTCATGATTATTTCGCTAAAACCATAGTGACATACGGTAACTGTAATACACACAAAACCTAGTTCCTGCTCAGTGGGAGATGTAATGCCAACTTTATTGAAAACAAAATACATCAAAACTTTTTTAGTCTAAACAATGGAAGTTGGAACCTGTGAATTGAAATTGCAAAAGGGTTTATGGTATGTGAATCACCTAATAACTTAGGTCGTTATTGGTTGCCAAAAGGAAGGGATTCTACGAGTAGAAAGTTTTATAATACAATTTGTAGTCACGTCTTGAACATGGTACGTTTTTAATTACTCCACTTGTTTCGTCTCCTAAACTTTTGTCTTCTCCTATATGTAATTACTACAACAGTGCAGATCCAAACTTTGCAACGGTCATTTGTTTTTCGATTGTATCAATTTCTGTTTGCAAAGAATTGTCCAGGTTAGTCGACCGCCTGAACACAAATTTATAGGATCTTCTGAAGCTAATCCAAAGCGCTACGCTTCGAGGAACTCTTATCCAATCCTGCATGCTTTAAATCTTTGTATGAATATGCTGACAAATATCTTTTATGGAAATTTAATTGGATTTGGACTTAAAAAAATATTAATACCTATGTTTTATTGCTAAAGACTAGGCCTATTAGGCCTCAATTATTTCTTATACAAGACTTGGCACTAATGCCTTCTTCTTCAGTGGATATTAGCCACTTTTATATATAAAAATATATTTTACAAAAGACTTGGCTGCATGGGCTAGTACTCTTTGCCTCCTCATTGAAACGAGGGAATCAACCAAAAAAAAAAATGACATTCATTCGAGGAAGCGGGCGGGAATTTCGTAAAGCGACTGGCGGTCTTTTTTTCTTGAGAAAAATTCTAATTTTGTGCAAAAACTTGTAAATATTTGTGATTCTGGTTGTAAATACCACTTTCTTTTGTATATATATTATCTTAATTTATAATTTTGTATAGTTTGTTTTGTATATTTGTGTTGCTGCACGATCGGGGGTAAGTTCTTACCTACCTTTTCGGCGATGGGCGGCAAGAGAAAAGGAAAAAGAAGGAGCAGGACTCCGAAACGACACCAGTACTTCAGAGTTCTTCCTGATAGTGACTCAAAGAATACTCCGACGCATCAGAGTCAATCATTCGACAAATACAAACCATACTAGGGTCGCCGACTATAGTCGTAGATATCCTGGAAGATAGTCCAGGGCATGAGCACATAGTGTTCATAGCTAGCTTCCGGATGAAAACGTTCCAATAGGTTCCAGAGACATGATGTACCTGAGTAATAGCTTCATCCGCTTCGTTAAGGGAATCAAATATTTAAAAAAAGTGAACAAATATAGAATGGGGGTTGTTTTTGATAATCCTAACATGGCAAATTCGTTTTTAGATAATGCTACTTTTCATAGAGAACATCGCATTACGGCTACTATTCCGGCAGCGGTAACAGAAATAACTGGGGTCATAACTAATGTTCCATCAGACATGTCAAATAAAACAATTTTCAAAGTACTTTCTAATAATAAATAAAAAAAAATTATATGTGTTCGTAGAATAATGCGTAAGGACAAAAAGAAGGCGAATCTTTCAATCCACAACCCACTCAAACTGTGGCAATTACCTTTGCATCTTGTGCATCTTTACCAGATTATGTTTATTTGAAAATGTGGCGTGCACCTGTACTGCCATATATCCCACCGGATTAAGCAATGTTTCCGGTGCCTACGATATGGGCACCTTGCCAAATTTTGTAAAAATGCAGAACGTTGTTCTATCTGCACTGAAGGCCATAGTTTTAAAAACTGTAATATACCATTAGCAAATGCAGTTTGTATTCATTGCAAAGGCAACTATATAGCAATTTCAGGTGCTTGCCCGGTAAAAAAACAAAAAATTATTGAAAATAAAAACAAAATTATTCCGCAATCATATTCCGAAATCCTTAAAGAACAACGCCTTCCCATCACTTACTAATCCGAAAAATTCACAAGAATTGCAAAAAATTGTTCTCTCTGACTTTAAAATTCTCAGCTTCATCACTGAAGCAATCATAAAAGTAATTACACATAATAAAATCAATAACACTACTGTAAATACACAAATAATTTCAGACACTCTGAAAGATATACTTCAGAAAAATTCAGTTTGTTCTAAAATTCGCAGGCATAATAAACATTTGTCAATGGAATGCACAAAGCTTAATAAGTAATAGACATGACTTCCAGAAATTTTATATAAGGATCAAAATATTCATGTAGCTATTATCTCTGAAACCTGGTTAAGACCGCATCATAAATACAATATTAAAGGTTACTCTGTAGTGAGAAACGATTCTGGTAATGACTACAACGGGGTAGTCATTTTAATTCATAACTTTCTTCATTTCTCTAATTTTGCTATCGCATCTGATAACTCAATACAAACTGTGGGCAAATTTCTCTTCAATTAAATAGTAAATCTGTCACTATAGTAAAGTGTTTATTGTCCTAGTATTAGCACCTCTAGATTCTGTAAAAATAAATTGAATGATATAATTTCTTCTCTACCCAAACCCTTTATTTTTTCAGGAGATTTTAATGCTCATCACCCATATTGGGGTTGTCATTCTACTGATGCCCGTGGTAGGGACATTTTAGATATTGTTGATAAAAATAATTTAGTTCTCTTAAACAGCAATGTGCCTACTACAATTGGTTCGAATATTGCTAGACCTAATGGTCTTGATCTCACCATGGTTTCATCGTGTTTAGCATTACAGTGTGATTGGCAGGTCTGTGATAACACACTTGGAAGTTATCACTTACCTACATTAACAAAGTTAAACCTAGGACTTAATTCTAATAATGTGCTTCATAACTCTTCAAATTTACTGAGACATGTTAACTTAAAATTGGTTGATTGGAAGACTTATGAAGCACAGATCAATTTATTGTTGTCTAGTTTCAATATTAACCATATGGACCCTATTGATTCTTATTATCGTTTTTGTTCTATAATTTCTAGTACTGTTGAAGCTTCAGCCCCCAAAGCAAAAAATTCTGTCTCGCCCAACAACAATGAAAAACGTAGGTCTTTGCCATGGTGGAATAACATTTGTTCTAAAGCAGTTGATGATGTTCATAAAGCTTATATTTTGTTTAAATCTTGTCCCTCTACAGAAAATTTTATAAATTTCAAACGTCTTCAAGCAATTAAAAAAGTAATCTTAAGACGGGAAAGGCAACTCAGCTGGTATCAATATTGTTCATCTATAAATCGATTATCTTCTATGAGTGGAATTTGGAAAAAGTTAAAAAATTTAACAATTCATACTCTCCTTCCACAAATCCTGTTTCTGAACACAATTGGGTATCTGACTTTCTTCATAAATACACTCCAGATACAGTTGAAAACAATTTTAGTGCTCCGTCTATTCATTCAACCAATAATTCTTATTTGTCAAAGGACTTTTCTATGCAAGAACTACAATCAGCCCTTAACTCTAGAAAAGACACTTCTACAGGTCTAGATTATTTATCCTACAAAATGTTCAAACTGTTGAATGCTTCTAATAAACAAACATTTTTAACAATTTTGAATTTGCTATGGCAAAACTCCTTGATTCCTTCACAATGGAAAATGGACTGTATTATTCCAATTCTGAAACCAGATAAAGTACCTAATGATCCAGACTCTTATCGTCCTATTACTTTGACCTCATGTGCTGGCAAAATTTTTGAACAGTTATTAAAACAACGTCTTGAATTTTATATAGAGAGTAATCATTTATTGCCTAATAATCAATTTGGATTTCGTCGTGGTCGATCAGCCCGTGAAAGTCTGTGTCACTTGAATTTGGACATTCAGGATGCCTTATCTAATAATAAAATTTTGGCTTGTGTCTTCTTTGATATAGTTGGTGCATTTAATAATGTTAACTTGCATGTTCTTTCTGCCACTTTAGTCAGCTTGGGACTCCCTGAAAAAATTGTTAATTGGATTTTTAGCTTTCTTCATGAACGGAAATTATATGTGAAGTTTAATAATAATCTCATAGGACCAAGATTTTCATATAAAGGTGTAAGTCAAGGTGGAATTTTGAGTCCTTTGTTGTTTGTGTTGTATATTCATCGCTTAAATATTAATCTAGGTTTGGATGTCAATAATTTACAGTTTGCTGATGATCTGGCTGTGTACTGCAAAGGAGATAATATGTCAGTCATAAACAAGAAAATGAATTCAGCCCTGGATGGGTTGAACTCATATTTCAAATATCTTCAACTGAGCATCAGCAAACAAAAAAGTAAAGTGGTTGTATTTACTAAAAAATCTGTCAAAGTTAGAGATATTCGTGTAATGTATGAGGGTAATGTGTTGCCAGCTGATTCGTCCGTAAAATTTCTGGGAGTCATGTTTCAAAATAATAATAATTTTAATAAATATGTTGATATTTTAGTCAACAGGAGTCTTAGGGCTCTTAATATTCTTAAAACAATATCTGCTACTTACTGGGGTTCAGACCCCAAAATTTTATTAATGTTGTATAAATCCCTTGTTAGAAGTCATTTCGAATATGCATATTTCTGTTATGCTAATCAAAAAAGTTTAGAGAAGCTGGAAAAAATTCAGAATAAAGGTCTTCGTATTATTTTGGGCGCTATGATGTCTACGCCAATTATCTCAATGCAAGTTGAATGTAACATACCTCCTTTAGCCATTAGGTTCCGTTATCTCAACTACAAATTTCTGCTTAAAATTTGTTCTTCTACAGGTCACCCCTTATTGACAAAGTTAGTAAATTCTTCTTCATACTTATCAGAATGTCTTGAAGAAGCTGTTGAATTTAAACTCCAAAACAATCTTTATGAAAGTGTAATTCTGCCATGCTACTCAGGCTCTTACGAAAGCAAATTTTTCCCAATTCAAATTGAAATAGATGAATCTTTTAAATATAAGGAAGATGTTTACAACAAATTAGAATCATACACAGGTTACAGGCAAATTTATACAGACGGGTCGAAGAATCCGTCAATGTCAGCTGTCTCTATGGCTTTTTATGACTTGGAATCTAAAATTGGGCATGGGTGTAAACTCCCAAATAATGCTTCCATTTATACGGCAGAGTCAATTGGAATATTTTCTGCTCTCGAATACATTTCTCAACATCCTTATAATAATTGGATTATTATTACTGATAATATGGGAATATTAAGTTCGCTTAATAATCCAAAATTTGATTCTACCACCTCATTTATAACTCACAAAATAAGAGAAAAGTATTATGAACTTTGTCATAATCATCACAAGGATATAGTATTTCTATGGACTCCATCACACGTAGGTGTGAAGGGTAACGAATGCGTCGATTATTTCGCTAAAACTATAGTGCGATACGGTAACTGTATTACACCAAAACCTTGCTCCCTACCAGTGGGAGATGTATTAACTTTATTGAAAACAAAAACATCAAAGCTTTTTGTCAAACAATGGAAGGAAACCTGTGAATTGAATTGCAAGGGTTTATGGTATGCGGGAATCACTAATAACTTAGGTCGACCTTGGTTTGTAAAAGGAAGGGATTTTGCGGGTAGAAAGTTTTATACTATAATTTGTCGTCTACGTCTTGGACATGGTCGTTTTAATTCTCACTTGTTTCGTCTTAAACTTTTGTCTTCTCCTATATGTAATTACTGCAACAGTGCAGATCAAACTTTGCATCATTTGTTTTTCGATTGTATCAATTTCTGTTTGCAAAGAATTGTGTTAGTCGACCGCCTAACACAAATTTATAGGTCTTCTGAAGCAATCCCGCGCTCGCTTCAGGAACTCTTATCCAATCCTGCATGCTTTAAATCTTTGTATGAATATGTGACAAATACTTTTATGGAAATTTAATTGGATTTGGACTTAAAAAAAATATTAATACCTATGTTTTATTACTAAAGACTAGGCCTATTAGGCCTCAATTATTTCTTATACAAGACTTGGCTAATGCCTTCTTCTTCAGTGGATATTAGCCACTTTTATATATAAAAATATATTTTACAAAAGACTTGGCTGCATGGGCTAGTACTCTTTGCCTCCTCATTGAAACGAGGGAATCAACCAAAAAAAAAAAAATGACATTCATTCGAGGAAGCGCGGGAATTTCGTAGCGACTGGCGGTCTTTTTTTCTGAGAAAATTTAATTTTGTGCAAAACTTGTAAATATTTGTGATTCTGGTTGTAAATACCCTTTCTTTTGTATATATTATCTTAATTTATAATTTTGTATAGTTTGTTTTGTATATTTGTGTTGCTGCAGTCGGGGTAAGTTCTTACCTACCTTTTCGGCGATGGGCGGCAAGAAAAGGAAAAAGAAGGAGCAGGACTCCGAAACGACACCAGTACTTCAGAGTTCTGATAGTGACTCAGAATACTCCGACGCATCAGAGTCATCATTCGACAAATACAAACCATATAGGGTCGCCGACTATAGTCGTAGATATCCTGAAGATAGTCCAGGGCATGAGCACATAGTGTTCATAGCTAGCTCGGATGAAAACGTTCCAATAGGTTCCAGAGACATGATGTACCTGAGTAATAGCTTCACCCGCTTCGTTAAGGGAATCAAATATTTAAAAAAAAGTGAACAAATATAGAATGGGGGTTGTTTTTGATAATCCTAACATGGCAAATTCGTTTTTAGATAATGCTACTTTTCATAGAGAACATCGCATTACGGCTACTATTCCGGCAGCGGTAACAGAAATAACTGGGGTCATAACTAATGTTCCATCAGACATGTCAAATAAAACAATTTTCAAAGTTCTTTCTACCATAACAAAAAAAATTATATGTGTTCGTAGAATAATGCGTAAGGTAAAAGAAGGCGAATCTTTCAATCTACAACCCACTCAAACTGTGGCAATTACCTTTGCATCTTGTGCATCTTTACCAGATTATGTTTATTTGAAAATGTGGCGTGTACCTGTACTGCCATATATCCCACCGATTAAGCAATGTTTCCGGTGCCTACGATATGGGCACCTTGCCAAATTTTGTAAAAATGCAGAACGTTGTTCTATCTGCACTGAAGGCCATAGTTTTAAAAACTGTAATATACCATTAGCAAATGCAGTTTGCATTCATTGCAAAAGGCAATCATATAGCAATTTCAGGTGCTTGCCCGGTAAAAAAACAAAAAAATATTGAAAATAAAAACAAAATTATTCCGCAATCATATTCCGAAACCTTAAAGAACAACGCCTTCCCATCACTTACTAATCCGAAAAATTCACAAGAATTGCAAAAAATTGTTCTCTCTGACTCTAAAATTCTCAGCTTCATCACTGAAGCAATCATAAAAGTAATTACACATAATAAAATCAATAACACTACTGTAAATACACAAATAATTTCAGACACTCTGAAAGATATACTTCAGAAAAATTCAGTTTGTTCGGAAAATTCGCAGGTATAATAAACATTTGTCAATGGAATGCACAAAGCTTAATAAGTAATAGACATGACTTCCAGAAATTTTTATATGATCAAAATATTCATGTAGCTATTATCTCTGAAACTTGGTTAAGACCGCATCATAAATACAATATTAAAGGTTACTCTGTAGTGAGAAACGATTCTGGTAATGATCACAACGGGGTAGCTATTTTAATTCATAACTCTCTTCATTTCTCTAATTTTGCTATCGCATCTGATAACTCAATACAAACTGTGGCAATTTCTCTTCAATTAAATAGTAAATCTGTCACCATAGTAAGTGTTTATTGTCCTAGTATTAGCACCCCTAGATTTTGTGCAAAACTTGTAAATATTTGTGATTCTGGATTTGTAAATACCCTTTCTTTTGTATATATTATCTTAATTTATAATTTTGTATAGTTTGTTTTGTATATTTGTGTTGCTGCCCAGTCAGGGGTAAGTTCTTACCTACCTTTTCGGCGATGGGCGGCAAGAAAAGGAAAAAAGAAGGAGCAGGACTCCGAAACGACACCAGTACTTCAGAGTTCTGATAGTGACTCTCAAAAATACTCCGACGCATCAGAGTCATCATTCGACAAATACAAACCATATAGGGTCATAAACTATAGTCGTAGATATCCTGAAAGATAGTCCAGGGCATGAGCACATAAAAAGTGTTCATAGCTAGCTCAGATGAAAACGTTCCAATAGGTTCCAGAGACATGATGTACCTGAGTATTAGCTTCACCCGCTACGTTAAGGGGATCAAATATTTATAAAAAGTGAGCAAATATAGAATGGGGGTTGTTTTTGATAATCCTAACATGGCAAATTCGTTTTTAGATAATGCTACTTTTCATAGAGAAACATCGCATTACGGCTACTATTCCGGCAGCGGTAACAGAAATAACTGGGGTCATAACTAATGTTCCATCAGACATGTCAAATAAAACAATTTTCAAAGTTCTTTCTACCACAACAAAAAAAATTATATGTGTTCGTAGAATAATGCGTAAGGTAAAAGAGAAGGCGAATCTTTCAATCACCTACAACCCACTCAAACTGTGGCAATTACCTTTTGCATCTTGTGCATCTTTACCAGATTATGTTTATTTGAAAATGTGGCGTGTACCTGTACTGCCATATATCCCACCGATTAAGCTAATGTTTCCGGTGCCTACGATATGGGCACCTTGCCAAATTTTGTAAAAATGCAGAACGTTGTTCTATCTGCACTGAAGAGCCATAGTTTTAAAAACTGTAATATACCATTAGCAAATGCAGTTTGCATTCATTGCAAAGGCAATCATATAGCAATTTCAGGTGCTTGCCCGGTAAAAAAACAAAAAATTATTGAAAATAAAAACAAAATTATTCCGCAATCATATTCCGAAACCTTAAAGAACAACGCCTTCCCATCACTTACTAATCCGAAAAATTCACAAGAATTGCAAAAAATTGTTCTCTCTGACTCTAAAATTCTCAGCTTCATCACTGAAGCAATCATAAAAGTAATTACACATAATAAAATCAATAACACTACTGTAAATACACAAATAATTTCAGACACTCTGAAAGATATACTTCAGAAAAATTCAGTTTGTTCGGAAAATTCGCAGGTATAATAAACATTTGTCAATGGAATGCACAAAGCTTAATAAGTAATAGACATGACTTCCAGAAATTTTTATATGATCAAAATATTCATGTAGCTATTATCTCTGAAACTTGGTTAAGACCGCATCATAAATACAATATTAAAGGTTACTCTGTAGTGAGAAACGATTCTGGTAATGATCACAACGGGGTAGCTATTTTAATTCATAACTCTCTTCATTTCTCTAATTTTGCTATCGCATCTGATAACTCAATACAAACTGTGGCAATTTCTCTTCAATTAAATAGTAAATCTGTCACCATAGTAAGTGTTTATTGTCCTAGTATTAGCACCCCTAGATTCTGTAAAAATAAATTGAATGATATAATTTCTTCTCTACCCAAACCCTTTATTTTTTCAGGAGATTTTAATGCTCATCACCCATATTGGGGTTGTCATTCTACTGATGCCCGTGGTAGGGACATTTTAGATATTGTTGATAAAAATAATTTAGTTCTCTTAAACAGCAATGTGCCTACTACAATTGGTTCGAATATTGCTAGACCTAATGGTCTTGATCTCACCATGGTTTCATCGTGTTTAGCATTACAGTGTGATTGGCAGGTCTGTGATAACACACTTGGAAGTTATCACTTACCTACATTAACAAAGTTAAACTTATAGGACTTAATTCTAATAATGTGCTTCATAACTCTTCAAATTTACTGAGACATGTTAACTTAAAAATTGGTTGATTGGAAGACTTATGAAGCACAGATCAATTTATTGTTGTCTAGTTTCAATATTAACCATATGGACCCTATTGATTCTTATAATCGTTTTTGTCTCTATAATTTCTAGTACTCGTTGAAGCTTCAGCCCCCAAAGCAAAAAAATTCTGTCTCATACCCAACAACAATGAAAAACGTAGGTCTTTGCCATGGTGGAATAACATTTGTTCTAAAGCAGTTGATGATGTTCATAAAGCTTATATTTTTGTTTAAATCTTGTCCCTCTACAGAAAATTTTATAAATTTCAAACGCTCTCTCAAGCAATTAAAAAAGTAATCTTAAGACGGGAAAGGCAACTCAGCTGGTATCAATATTGTTCATCTATAAATCGATTATCTTCTATGAGTGGAATTTGGAAAAAAGTTAAAAAATTTAACAATTCATACTCTCCTTCCACAAATCCTGTTTCTGAACAACAATTGGGTATCTGACTTTCTTCATAAATACACCTCCAGAATACAGTTGAAAACAATTTTTAGTGCTCCGTCTATTCATTCAACCAATAATACTTATTTGTCAAAGGACTTTTCTTATGCAAGAACTACAATCAGCCCTTAACTCTAGAAAAGACACTTCTACAGGTCTAGATTATTTATCCTACAAAAATGTTCAAACTGTTGAATGCTTCTAATAAACAAACATTTTTAACAATTTTGAATTTGCTATGGCAAAACTCCTTGATTCCTTCACAATGGAAAATGGACTGTATTATTCCAATTCTGAAAACCAGATAAAGTACCTAATGATCCAGACTCTTATCGTCCTATTACTTTGACCTCATTGTGTGCTGGCAAAATTTTTGAACAGTTATTAAAAACAACACGTCCTTATTGAATTTTATATAGAGAGTAATCATTTATTGCCTAATAATCAATTTGGATTTCGTCGTGGTCGATCAGCCCGTGAAAGTCTGTGCTCACTTGAATTTGGACATTCAGGATGCCTTATCTAATAATAAAATTTTGGCTTGTGTCTTCTTTGATATAGTTGGTGCATTTAATAATGTTAACTTGCATGTTCTTTCTGCCACTTTAGTCAGCTTGGGACTCCCTGAAAAAATTGTTAATTGGATTTTTAGCTTTCTTCATGAACGGAAATTATATGTGAAGTTTAATAATAATCTCATAGGACCAAGATTTTCATATAAAGGTGTAAGTCAAGGTGGAATTTTGAGTCCTTTGTTGTTTGTGTTGTATATTCATCGCTTAAATATTAATCTAGGTTTGGATGTCAATAATTTACAGTTTGCTGATGATCTGGCTGTGTACTGCAAAGGAGATAATATGTCAGTCATAAACAAGAAAATGAATTCAGCCCTGGATGGGTTGAACTCATATTTCAAATATCTTCAACTGAGCATCAGCAAACAAAAAAGTAAAGTGGTTGTATTTACTAAAAAATCTGTCAAAGTTAGAGATATTCGTGTAATGTATGAGGGTAATGTGTTGCCAGCTGATTCGTCCGTAAAATTTCTGGGAGTCATGTTTCAAAATAATAATAATTTTAATAAATATGTTGATATTTTAGTCAACAGGAGTCTTAGGGCTCTTAATATTCTTAAAACAATATCTGCTACTTACTGGGGTTCAGACCCCAAAATTTTATTAATGTTGTATAAATCCCTTTGTTAGAAGTCATTTCGAATATGCATATTTCTGTTATGCTAATCAGAAAAGTTTAGAGAAGCTGGAAAAATTCAGAATAAAGGTCTTCGTATTATTTTGGGCGCTATGATGTCTACGCCAATTATCTCAATGCAAGTTGAATGTAACATACCTCCTTTAGCCATTAGGTTCCGTTATCTAAACTACAAATTTCTGCTCAAAATTTGTTCTTCTACAGGTCACCCCTTATTGCCAAAGTTAGTAAATTCTTCTTCATACTTATCAGAATGTCTTGAAGAAGCTGTTGAATTTAAACTCCAAAACAATCTTTATGAAAGTGTGATTCTGCCATGCTACTCAGGCTCTTACGAAAGCAAATTTTTCACAATTAAAATTGAAATAGATGAATCTTTTAAATATAAGGAAGATGTTTACAACAAATTAGAATCATACACAGGTTACAGGCAAATTTATACAGACGGGTCGAAGAATCCGTCAATGTCAGCTGTCTCTATGGCTTTTTATGACTTGGAATCTAAAATTGGGCATGGGTGTAAACTCCCAAATAATGCTTCCATTTATACGGCAGAGTCAATTGGAATATTTTCTGCTCTCGAATACATTTCTCAACATCCTTATAATAATTGGATTATTATTACTGATAATATGGGAATATTAAGTTCGCTTAATAATCCAAAATTTGATTCTACCACCTCATTTATAACTCACAAAATAAGAGAAAAGTATTATGAACTTTGTCATAATCATCACAAGGATATAGTATTTCTATGGACTCCATCACACGTAGGTGTGAAGGGTAACGAATGCGTCGATTATTTCGCTAAAACTATAGTGCGATACGGTAACTGTATTACACCAAAACCTTGCTCCCTACCAGTGGGAGATGTATTAACTTTATTGAAAACAAAAACATCAAAGCTTTTTTGTCAAACAATGGAAGGAAACCTGTGAATTGAATTGCAAGGGTTTATGGTATGCGGGAATCACTAATAACTTAGGTCGACCTTGGTTTGTAAAAGGAAGGGATTTTGCGGGTAGAAAGTTTTATACTATAATTTGTCGTCTACGTCTTGGACATGGTCGTTTTAATTCTCACTTGTTTCGTCTTAAACTTTTTGTCTTCTCCTATATGTAATTACTGCAACAGTGCAGATCAAACTTTGCATCATTTGTTTTTCGATTGTATCAATTTCTGTTTGCAAAGAATTGTGTTAGTCGACCGCCTAACACAAATTTATAGGTCTTCTGAAGCAATCCCGCGCTCGCTTCAGGAACTCTTATCCAATCCTGCATGCTTTAAATCTTTGTATGAATATGTGACAAATACTTTTATGGAAATTTAATTGGATTTGGACTTAAAAAAAATATTAATACCTATGTTTTATTACTAAAGACTAGGCCTATTAGGCCTCAATTATTTCTTATACAAGACTTGGCTTATGCCTTCTTCTTCAGTGGATATTAGCCACTTTTATATATAAAAATATATTTTACAAAAGACTTGGCTGCATGGGCTAGTACTCTTTGCCTCCTCATTGAAACGAGGGAATCAACCAAAAAAATAAATCAGTTCCACTTAATTCTCGTGTATTTTATACTGAATATTGTGTTACCAGATCTCGACATCCCTCTAAACGAGGAGTCTGAGGCTGAAGAGGAGGCTGCGCCGTCTCGCGTGGCCAGCGAGGGCAGCGCAGCGACCAGCGGGCGGCTGCCGGCGCTGCGGCTGGTGCTGAGCGCGGGCGGCGCGTCGCTGGCGCTGCAGCGGCCGGCCTGGACGCTGTACCGCGCTGTACTGGCGCTCAACGCGAGGATGAGGGACGCGGCCAGGGACACCACCTACACGTGAGCGATACCATCTATATAGTGAGTGTGTAGCGAGGGCAGCGCTGCGGCTGGTGCTGAGCGCGGGCGGCGCGTCGCTGGCGCTGCAGCGGCCGGCCTGGACGCTGTACCGCGCTGTACTGGCGCTCAACGCGAGGATGAGGGACGCGGCCAGGGACACCACCTACACGTGAGCGATACCATCTATATAGTGAGTGTGTAGCGAGGGCAGCGCTGCGGCTGGTGCTGAGCGCGGGCGGCGCGTCGCTGGCGCTGCAGCGGCCGGCCTGGACGCTGTACCGCGCTGTACTGGCGCTCAACGCGAGGATGAGGGACGCGGCCAGGGACACCACCTACACGTGAGCGATACCATCTATATAGTGAGTGTGTAGCGAGGGCAGCGCTGCGGCTGGTGCTGAGCGCGGGCGGCGCGTCGCTGGCGCTGCAGCGGCCGGCCTGGACGCTGTACCGCGCTGTACTGGCGCTCAACGCGAGGATGAGGGGACGCGGCCAGGGGACACCACCTACACGTGAGCGATACCATCTATATAGTGAGTGTGTAGCGAGGGCAGCGCTGCGGCTGGTGCTGAGCGCGGGCGGCGCGTCGCTGGCGCTGCAGCGGCCGGCCTGGACGCTGTACCGCGCTGTACTGGCGCTCAACGCGAGGATGAGGGACGCGGCCAGGGACACCACCTACACGTGAGCGATACCATCTATATAGTGAGTGTGTAGCGAGGGCAGCGCTGCGGCTGGTGCTGAGCGCGGGCGGCGCGTCGCTGGCGCTGCAGCGGCCGGCCTGGACGCTGTACCGCGCTGTACTGGCGCTCAACGCGAGGATGAGGGACGCGGCCAGGGACACCACCTACACGTGAGCGATACCATCTATATAGTGAGTGTGTAGCGAGGGCAGCGCTGCGGCTGGTGCTGAGCGCGGGCGGCGCGTCGCTGGCGCTGCAGCGGCCGGCCTGGACGCTGTACCGCGCTGTACTGGCGCTCAACGCGAGGATGAGGGACGCGGCCAGGGACACCACCTACACGTGAGCGATACCATCTATATAGTGAGTGTGTAGCGAGGGCAGCGCTGCGGCTGGTGCTGAGCGCGGGCGGCGCGTCGCTGGCGCTGCAGCGGCCGGCCTGGACGCTGTACCGCGCTGTACTGGCGCTCAACGCGAGGATGAGGGACGCGGCCAGGGACACCACCTACACGTGAGCGATACCATCTATATAGTGAGTGTGTAGCGAGGGCAGCGCTGCGGCTGGTGCTGAGCGCGGGCGGCGCGTCGCTGGCGCTGCAGCGGCCGGCCTGGACGCTGTACCGCGCTGTACTGGCGCTCAACGCGAGGATGAGGGACGCGGCCAGGGACACCACCTACACGTAAGAATTTTCGGCATAAGTATATGCATTTTTGACCTGTGCCGCGCGGGATTACATCTTCAATAAAAATAAAAATTTGTAAAAAGTTAATAATGACAGTTTTGTTTTGGTTCAGGTTAACATACAAGGAGATTGAAGGGATGGAAACGTTTGCGTCCTCCAGTGATAGCGAAGATGACGAGCCGTCCGATCCAGGTACATATCCATAATATTAATTCCTTGTTTTAATCATTCAAAATGTTTATTCGAATACCTTTGCTTTTTATTTTGAAAAACGAATAGCATTCATGTTGCCAGTTACATTCTATTTTCGAATACTAACCAGAGTTGCGATTTTGGAATGTTCATTCAAAATGAGTACTTAACTAATACCTTTGCTTTTTATTTTGAAAAAAAGAACAGCGTTCTATGTTGCCAGTCACGACCTATTTTCGAATACTAACCGCAGAGTTGCAATCTTGTGGTGTTATAGAGCGCGGCGTGTGCGGCGCCGAAGGTCCGGAGGGCTCGCCAGTGTCGTGCTGCGTGCGCGTGCTGCGCCGGCTGCGGGCCGCGGCGCCCGCGCTGCCGGCCGACGCGTTCGTGTCCACCAAGCTGACCAACAAGCTGCACCAGCAGCTGCAGGAGCCGCTCACGCTAGCTGCGGCTGCGACCCCGCCCTGGTTAGTGTTACAGTGTCGTGCTGCGTGCGCGTGCTGCGCCGGCTGCGGGCCGCGGCGCCCGCGCTGCCGGCCGACGCGTTCGTGTCCACCAAGCTGACCAACAAGCTGCACCAGCAGCTGCAGGAGCCGCTCACGCTAGCTGCGGCTGCGACCCCGCCCTGGTTAGTGTTACAGTGTCGTGCTGCGTGCGCGTGCTGCGCCGGCTGCGGGCCGCGGCGCCCGCGCTGCCGGCCGACGCGTTCGTGTCCACCAAGCTGACCAACAAGCTGCACCAGCAGCTGCAGGAGCCGCTCACGCTAGCTGCGGCTGCGACCCCGCCCTGGTTAGTGTTACAGTGTCGTGCTGCGTGCGCGTGCTGCGCCGGCTGTGGCCGCGGCGCCGCGCTGCCGGCCGACGCGTTCGTGTCCACCAAGCTGACCAACAAGCTGCACCAGCAGCTGCAGGAGCCGCTCACGCTAGCTGCGGCTGCGACCCCTGCGCGTGCTGCGCCGGCTGCGGGCCGCGGCGCCCGCGCTGCCGGCCGACGCGTTCAGTGTCCACCAAGCTGACCAACAAGCTGCACCAGCAGCTGCAGGAGCCGCTCACGCTAGCTGCGGCTGCGACCCCGCCCTGGTTAGTGTTACAGTGTCGTGCTGCGTGCGCGTGCTGCGCCGGCTAGAAAAATACAAAACATAGTGGAAACAAAAAGAGAGGCGTACAATGGCGGACTTATCCCAAAAGGGATTTCGAAGGGATAAATAATATGTAAATTATCCATTAGAAAGAGGTCAACCGTCGAATCCAACTCGGCTGGGCAGCGTTCGGGAAGCTTCGCGATATCTTCTCGTCCAAAATACCGCAGTGTCTCAAGACTAAGGTCTTTGACCAGTGTGTGTTGCCAGTAATGACATACGGAACAGAGACGTGGTCGCTTACTATGGGCCTCATAAGAAGGCTCAAGGTCACCCAAAGGGCGATGGAGCGCGCTATGCTCGGAGTTTCTCTGCGTGATCGAATCAGAAATGAGGAGATCCGTAGGAGAACTAAAGTAACCGACATAGCCCGCAGAATCGCGAAACTTAAGTGGCAGTGGGCGGGGCACATAGCTCGTAGAACAGATAGCCGTTGGGGCAGAAAAGTTCTCGAGTGGCGACCACGAACCGGAAAACGTAGTGTTGGCAGGCCTCCCACTCGGTGGACCGACGACCTGGTGAAGGTCGCGGGATGCGCATGGATGCGGGCAGCGCAGGACCGGTCGTTATGGAAATCCTTGGGGAGGCCTTTGTCCAGCAGTGGACGTCTTTCGGCTGAGAGAGAAATTATCCATATATTTTACGCACATTCCCTTTGATGCAGGTGTCAACAGCTGAACGACTGGTGTCCATTCCTGTTCCCGCTGGAGACGCGTCAAATGTTCTTCGCGTGCACAGCGTTCGGAACGTCACGCACTATAGTATGGCTGCAGGCGCAGCGCGACCGCGCGCTTGACAGGCAAAGGTGAGTAAAGGAGGAGTTTGCTAACAGGCCCGCACAAGCCCAAATCAGTAGAAGGACAGTAAATAGATTCAAATGCATCTTTTTGTTTCACTTAAAAATATAAGTTTGAATCTGCTCTGCCGTTCTCGCGACTGAGCTGTATATATTGTGGCCTTTTCTGCCGAAAGATGAAATGATTACTTGAAACAAGTTGTGACGACAACTCAGTATGACATAGGATTATACCTATAGGATTATTTATATGACTATTTCCAGGGCGGGAAATACTGTATCCCCGCGCCGCGCTGACCTCGAGGCGACAGAATTCCGCATGGGAAGGTTACGTCACGAGCGCGTGCGCATCCCCCGACAACCGAACCTACTGCGATCCGCTATGCAGGTAAATAGGCTATTCACCTTATATGCTGTATCTTGGCTCAACATTATTTTTCCGATAATTGTAAAATGAGAGCATTAAAAAAAAAATTATAAAAATGTGTTGCCATAGGTGATGCGCGTGCACGCAGGCCGAAAGTCTGTATTAGAAGTAGAGTTTGCTGGTGAAGAGGGGACCGGACTGGGCCCAACGCTGGAGTTCTACGCACTGGTGGCCGGGGAGCTGCAGCGCACCGACCTTGGAATGTGGCTCAGCGATTCTGAACGCTCGAACAGCGACCACCTGCAGCATCTCGTGCTGGCTGAAGGTGAGCTATACAGGAACATCGCGTAGAGCTAACTGGCTGTGACGTACAGGTCCGTGGGGGCGAAGCACGGACCATAGCCATGAGTGAGTAACAACAACAATAACACTTTATTTGCACACAAGTAATCACATGGCAGGGCATATCAGAGGGTCTAAAAAGGCCACTTCGACGAATCAGAATATGATTCATTTCTCGTTTCCTAAATATTTAAAAATGAACCTTAAATGAGTATCATAAAGTTCATTTTTAAATATTTAGGAAATGAGAAATGGATCATATTCCGATTCATCAAAGTGGCCGTTTTAGACCCTCTAATATGCACTGCCATGTGATTACTTGTGTGCAAATAAAGTGTTATTGTTGTTGTTCACGGCTATGGTCCGTGCCACATCCCCCACGGACCTGTGCGTCACAGCCAGTTAGCTCTACGCGATGTACCACCGTGCTAACTAGCCAAACAAAATGCTAAGCAAAAACTACTTTGTTAAGTTAACTAAACGCTCAGACAATTTATTAAATATGCCAGTATTGGTGTAAAACCACAAAAATAATAATGAATAATTGAATTTGTGTTTGCAGAAAAGCCCCCGGGCTACTACGTGACGCGGGCGGGAGGCCTGTTCCCGGCGCCGCTGCCACAAGACTCACCTATCTGTGATAAAGTTTGCAAATATTTCTGGTTCTTAGGAGTGTTCTTAGCTAAGGTAAGACGGTGTTAAGTAATTGTTTAAGTACTAATGAAGTATTTATTGCTTCATTAAATACGAATTAACGTTCCATATAATGTGAGATGTATACTAATAAATATTCAAATTTCAGGTTCTACAAGATGGTCGTCTCGTAGATTTACCACTATCGGATCCTTTCCTGCGCATCATGTGTGGGGAAGAGTTGCGACCAGAGCATTTAGAGGAAATAGATCCAATCCGACATAGGTATGCATTAATTTATTACTAACACGTGGATGACTTCTCGTCATCAGTGAGGAAACATTTTCCATCACTGTTTTCCATCAGATTGGTCAAATGCGTGTTTGTCTATATCCTACTAATATAAAAAACTTAAAAGTTTGTGAGAAGGGATGGATGATGTTTGGATGGTTGTTACTCTTTCATGCCAAAACTACTTGGATTTCGACGAAACTTTGTATAGGTACTAGTGGAATGAAATCGGGAATAACACATAGAATACATTTTAGCTAAAAATTCCCGCGGAGCGGCTTTGCACCAGTGGAAAGCCTGTGCTACACGGTGATACACCCTGTTGCTCACAGAGGTGACATTGCCATCGCTTTGGTAAAAAGAAAGTTAAAATTTTACGGCACACCTCCGTCTACACGATGAACAACTAGTAATGTCACCTCACCTCTGAGCGACGCCGATACAAGATATGTGTCACCGATATAAGAACATGCTAAAAATGAAAATCCTTTTCAGGTTCCTACAAAGCGTGCTGGCAGCGGCCGACGAGTACGACGCGATAGTCCGCGACCACAGTCTCACAGCCGAAGAGGTGTCGCGTCGCGTAGACGACATCACTGTAGAGGGCGCGGCGTTCGCGTCACTGGCGCTCAGCATGACGTACGTGGCGGCCGACGCAGACCCCGCCGTGTCTGTGCAGCCGCTCTGCGATAGCGGGGAGCATATCGAGGTACAATGTCTTTATAATAGTAAGGTTTTATTTATGTAGTCATGACGACATCACTGTAGAGGGCGCGGCGTTCGCGTCACTGGCGCTCAGCATGACGTACGTGGCGGCCGACGCAGACCCCGCCGTGTCTGTGCAGCCGCTCTGCGATAGCGGGGAGCATATCGAGGTACAATAGTAGTCAAGAGGATTACTTCTGCACCGTTTGTTTCGTACATCGAAACTAATATTATAAATGCGAAAGTGAGTTTGTTTGTTTCCTCTTATAAGCTTTATCTACTGAACCAAACCACCCTTGATATTTCGCTTATACATAGTTAGAAGTACTGAAAAGGACATAGGGTACTTTTCATTCCGAGAAATAGCACTGTTCCATTGGGAAATTTAGCGGGCGCAGCCGCGTTCAAATAAAATTTGAATGAATGACTAAATCTGTATTTGAATGCGCAGGTCGGTCCTCACAACGCGCGCGCGTACGCCGAGCGCAGCGCTCGCTGGGCGGTGCGCGACGGCGTGCGGCGGCAGACGGCGGCCTTCCGTCTCGGCTTCGCGCTCGTGTTCCCGCCGCGCCGGCTGCGCGCCTTCAGCCCGCACGAGCTGCGGCTGCTGGTGTGCGGCGAGCGCGGGCCCGCCTGGACCCGCGACCATCTGCTGGCCTACACCGAGCCCAAGCTGGGCTACACTCGCGACAGGTACGTCACCTTCCGTCTCGGCTTCGCGCTCGTGTTCCCGCCGCGCCGGCTGCGCGCCTTCAGCCCGCACGAGCTGCGGCTGCTGGTGTGCGGCGAGCGCGGGCCCGCCTGGACCCGCGACCATCTGCTGGCCTACACCGAGCCCAAGCTGGGCTACACCTGCCGCGACAGGTACGTCACCTTCCGTCTCGGCTTCGCGCTCGTGTTCCCGCCGCGCCGGCTGCGCGCCTTCAGCCCGCACGAGCTGCGGCTGCTGGTGTGCGGCGAGCGCGGGCCCGCCTGGACCCGCGACCATCTGCTGGCCTACACCGAGCCCAAGCTGGGCTACACTCGCGACAGGTACGTCACCTTCCGTCTCGGCTTCGCGCTCGTGTTCCCGCCGCGCCGGCTGCGCGCCTTCAGCCCGCACGAGCTGCGGCTGGCTGGTGTGCTGCGGCGAGCGCGGGCCCGCTCTGGACCCGCGACCATCTGCTGGCCTACACCGAGCCCAAGCTGGGCTACACTCGCGACAGGTACGTCACCTTCCGTCTCGGCTTCTGCGCTCGTGTTCCGCCGCCGGCTGCGCGCCGCTTCAGCCCACGCACGAGCTGCGGCTGCTGGTGTGCGGCGAGCGCGAGCCCGCCTGGACCGCGGCCATCTGCTGGCCTACACCAGGCAAGCTGGGCTACCTCGCGACGAACGCGTCACCTTCCGTCTCCTTCGCGCTCGTGTTCCGCCGCGCCGGCTGCGCGCCTTCAGCCCGCACGAGCTGCGGCTGCTGGTGTGCGGCGAGCGCGGAGCCCGCCTGGACCCGCGACCATCTGCTGGCCTACACCGAGCCCAAGCTGGGCTACACTCGCGACAGGTACGTCACCTTCCGTCTCGGCTTCGCGCTCGTGTTCCCGCCGCGCCGGCTGCGCGCCTTCAGCCCGCACGAGCTGCGGCTGCTGGTGTGCGGCGAGCGCGGGCCCGCCTGGACCTCGCGACCATCTGCTGGCCTACACCGAGCCCAAGCTGGGCTACACACTCGCGACAGGTACGTCACCTTCCGTCTCGGCTTCGCGCTCGTGTTCCCGCCCGCGCCGGCTGCGCGCCTTCAGCCCGCACGAGGCGCTGCGGCTGCTGGTGTAAGCGGCGAGGCGCGGGCCCGCCTGGACCCGCGACCATCTGCTGGCCTACACCGAGCCCAAGCTGGGCTACACCTCGCGACAGGTACGTCACCTTCCGTCTCGGCTTCGCGCTCGTGTTCCCGCCGCGCCGGCTGCACGCGCCTTCAGCCCGCACGACGCTGCGGCTGCTGGGTGTGCGGCGAGCGCGCGGGCCCGCCTGGACCCGCGACCATCTGCTGGCCTACACCGAGCCCATAAGCTGGGCTACACTCGCGACAGGTACCGTCACCTTCCCGTCTCGGGCTTCGCGCTCGATGTTCCCGCCCGCGCCGGCTTTTCGCGCGCCTTGCAGCCCGCACGAGCTGCGGCTGCTGGTGTGCGGCGAGCGCGGGCCCGCCTGGACCCGCGACCATCTGCTGGCCTACACCGAGCCCAAGCTGGGCTACACTCGCGACAGGTACGTCACCTTCCGTCTCGGCTTCGCGCTCGTGTTCCCGCCGCGCCGGCTGCGCGCCTTCAGCCCGCACGAGCTGCGGCTGCTGGTGTGCGGCGAGCGCGGGCCCGCCTGGACCCGCGACCATCTGCTGGCCTACACCGAGCCCAAGCTGGGCTACACTCGCGACAGGTACGTCACCTTCCGTCTCGGCTTCGCGCTCGTGTTCCCGCCGCGCCGGCTGCGCGCCTTCAGCCCGCACGAGCTGCGGCTGCTGGTGTGCGGCGAGCGCGGGCCCGCCTGGACCCGCGACCATCTGCTGGCCTACACGGAGCCCCAAGCTGGGCTACACTCGCGACAGGTACGTCACTCGTCTCGGCTTCGCGCTCGTGTTCCCCGCCGCGCCGGCTGCGCGCCTTCAGCCCGCACCACCGAGCTGCGGCTGCTGGTGTGTGGCGAGCGCGGGCCCGCCTGGACCCGCGACCATCTGCTGCCTACCTGGAGCTCAAGCTGGGCTACACTCGCGACAGGTACGTCACCTTCCGTCTCGGCTTCGCGCTCGTGTTCCCGCCGCGCCGGCTGCGCGCCTTCAGCCCGCACGAGCTGCGGCTGCTGGTGTGCGGCGAGCGCGGGCCCGCCTGGACCCGCGACCATCTGCTGGCCTACACCGAGCCCAAGCTGGGCTACACTCGCGACAGGTACGTCACCTTCCGTCTCGGCTTATAGGTTCCACATTTCCAAACACTTCGCGCGCGTATTCCTTAATTTTTTTAGAAAATAATATTTGATAAAAATTCTATTTTGATCTTTAATACGGTTACTCACGCTATGTTTCGACTTCATACGGAAGTCGAAACTAGTCGGTGGTTCCGACTAACAACACGCGTGAATATCCGTATTAAAATTCAAAATACAATTTTAAATATTTATTATTAAATTTGCTTTTTAAATGTAGTAAATTGTTTGTAATATATTGGGTAAAACTAAACGCAGGGGTTTCGTGCATTGCTGCCGCCAGAGGGCGTTCGGGGTTTTCACACTGCTAGCGTGGATGGCGTCGCGTGTGGTGTCCGCCATTGCATTGTCCAGGGCGATATCGGTTTGATTTTAATACGCGGAGCGGTCTCGCGTCTTTTGCTTGTTGCTTAGTTTGAGTGATAATTGTGAATTTCCTGTTTGTTAAATCACTATTGAATTTGTGTTTGTGAAAAACTCTGTTATTGTGACTTTTTCTTGTGAGAGGTGGAAACGTGGCTGGCTGTTCACATCTGGCTGTTCCCGAGTGAAACTACGGGAAGAAATCTATTTAGTTGTTATGGGGGAATTGAGATCTCAAGGGTTAGGTAGGGGTAATTAGGAATTCCCCCTTCCCGAAGACACTCAAGTTTGGATCCGAAGAGAAAGAAGATTTAGCTTGGTAAGTGTTCAATTCTAGTTAATTTATAGGTTAGGTTATCATATAGGGCCCTGTAGCTCCCTTCATAAGCTACGGTGGTAGCAGACTGCGTATAGCTTAAGTTAGATTCTAGTCGGACAAGCGTGGTGTCGCGTGGAGATTTTTTCCCGGCACTTAATTTTACCGGTAGATTTTTTCCCGGTAAAGTTCCGGTACAGAATTCTTCCCGCCGCTTCGTTTGTCCGGATTCTCTCTGCCACATTTTCTGGCAGCAGAGCGTAGTTGCTCTGCACATTTTCTGGTAGCAGAGCGTAGTTTATCTACCCTCTATTTGTTCGTTTGTAAAAAAAATAATTAATTGTTTGTAAAAATTATTAGATTTTTCTTAGTTTGTTTGTATAA
Source organism: Ephestia elutella (assembly GCA_018467065.1). Classification (NCBI taxonomy): domain Eukaryota; kingdom Metazoa; phylum Arthropoda; class Insecta; order Lepidoptera; family Pyralidae; genus Ephestia; species Ephestia elutella. The sequence goes on from CM031575.1 coordinate 8,177,293, forward strand.
GAATATTTGTAACCTTTTTTGTATTTGTTTGCGGTTTGTACCGTGCGTTCCGGGTTTGTGCCATTCTCATACCTACCGCGGTTCTTCGTGTGCAGTTCGCTTGATTTTGTTGTTTTCTATTTACCTTTTGTTATTTTTTTGTTTGTGACTTGACGCGATGGCTTAAGTGAAGGCCTCCAATGCTAGGGCGACACTCGCCAACGAATTGAGATGGTTTGTGGACGGCCGGAGGACTCCTGTCCCGGAAGGACACAGGGGAGGGCGCCATACTGCTGGGTAAGAGCGGATCACCTCCACTCACGATTGATTAGCGCGGAAGCTCGGCCAAACTGGCGGCGCTTTTACCGGAAAGCCGATCTTACCCCGGAGGCCTACGCAGGTCACATGGCGGACATGGACCAGATCCTGAGTCTGCACGATGATATCGCGGAGGCGGTGACCGCAATAAGGGGAAGTGAGACAGCTGGCGGACCAGCCCCTCGCACACCTGTTAGACAGGAAGGACCAGCGGTTACTGGTCGGCTCCCCACCCTTCAGCTGTCCCACTTTGGGGGTAGGATGGAGGAGTGGGTAGCATATAAAAATATGTTTGAGTCCCTGGCCGTAGCACGACAGGATTTGTCGAAGGCCCAGAAGATGGCCTACCTCCTCTCCACTCTTGAGGATGAAGCGCGGTCGCTCATCCAGCACCTCCGGGTGGAGGACGACCAGTACGATACGGCTTGGGGAGTTATTGAACTCCCCGCTACCAAAACTTACGTTTGTTAGCGGATGCGCACGCCCGCACAGTTGATGGCCCTGCCCAAGGTGGCCAACAGGGCACAGTTGCGCCTGCAGTTGCTCACGCCCGTTACAGTGGCCTGTAACGCGCTCCGCACACTGGGGCTGCCGGTGGACCAATGGTCCTTTTTTGTTGGTGCACATTGTATTGGGCAAATTACCCAATGACATCCGCTCGCGATTTGAGCGCGAGAATGCGGAACGGGATAGCACCACCCTACCAACATTCACTGACTTGGTGAAGTTTTTGGAGTTTGAGGCACGGGCCGCTGAGAATTCCATGACGGACTCAGCGCCATCCAGAGCGCCTGAACGTAGGCCCTTGGAACCCACATGGAGAGGTAAGCCCCAACAGGGACGGCAACCGCCACCGCGTGGAGCTGGTGTGCGGGTTGCACACACGGCAGCAGTCGCGGGGGACGCGGACTGCCTGCAATGTGGCCGGATGGGCCACAGCCTGCTGCAATGCAGGGACTGGCAGAGGACTGCCAGTACAAGATCGGCGCCGCATGGCAAGGCGGCATGAACTTTGCTTTTTACTGTTTGGGCAGTCACTATGCACGTGACTGTCCCAGAGCACATACCATGCAGCATGCCGTGGGCTGCACCACGTGATGCTCTGCATGAACCGGAACGGGGATGGCCCCCGGTTGTTGAGGCAGGGGTCCCCTATGGGCGGGGGCGCGCTCCTGCGCGAAGCCCCTCCACCATCGGACGGAGGACGCGGCTTCGCTCGTGTACCGCACCCCCCCCCCCTCGGGAGGGGGTCGCGTACCTGCGCGGGTCTTGGCGGACCGGGACCACGCGCCCCAAGGTCATGGCCAGTATGTAGCTGGCCAGGCCCCGGATAGGGCCCCCATGGGCGGGGGCCCTAGATCGGACGTGAGAGTGGGGACCCCCCCCTCCACGCGGGTTACCAATACCCAACACATGCAGCCGCAGCGGTTTTCTCCGCCGCTGCACGAGTACCCACGGCTGGAGTACCACCCGCCGTACCATATGTATGGCCGGGCCGCGGGTTATGCCCCCCCTCAGATGGGGATGTGCACTCGCCCGCCATATTATCCGGGTCAGTGGCGCGCCCCTGGTTTGGAGAGAGTGGGGAGCCCGTAACTAGCTTGCTCCCTTGCTGGGACAGAGCCGCGGACGGTTCTGCTCCCTACCGCGGTGGTCCGCGTATGGGGTCGTGGGGGGGACGCCATTAATTTGAGAGCTCTGTTGGACTCAGGGGCTCAAAGCAGTTTGGTTGCCACTCGAGTGGCACGCCAGTTAGGTTTAGTCGTGGAAGACTCGCCTGTGCCACTTCTTGGAGTTGGTGGCATACAAGTGAAGTGTCTGACGGGCCAGACACTTGTCACCTTTTCTTCGCAGAAGTCCTCCACAATGAGGATCACGACTTCGGCTATGGTAATGGATACCATTGCGGGTTGGCACCCCTCGACAGACATACCGCCGGGTGTGTTGTCTTTGGTTTCGGGTCTGGATTTGGCCGACCCCTTTGTCTTTTCATCCCGGCCCAGTGGACTTGCTCCTGGGCTCGGACGTATTGGGTTGGATTTTGTTGGGTACACAGAAGGCTCTTTGGGTTCGTCTTCACTGATGGCAGTGTCTACGATTTTTGGTTTTGCCCTGATGGGCCCTGTGTTTGATAATGGCACCGCGGAGGAGCCACCGGTTGTCGCATCTGCGTCCTTGGCCAAGACCATGCAAAGGTTTTGGGAGGTGGAGGAGCCACCTATGAGTTCCAGGATGGATCCGGAACACGCTGAGTGCGAAGCCCTTTTTCGATCGACCACGGAGAGGTTGCCCTCCGGTCGGTTTGTAACTAGGTTACCCTTTGTTGCCTCTCGTCCTAGCCTAGGAGCACAAAGTAGGGCGCTTGCGGAGAAACGACTGCTGTCCATGGAGCGACGCATGCAGCGTGACCACGTACTTCGCGATAAATATATTGAATTTATGCGCGAGTACGAGGATTTGGGTCACATGTCTCCGGCTCGAGTTGATTGGAGCTCAACTGAGCATTATTTTTTGCCCCACCACGCGGTGGTGAAGGCCTCAACAGGCAAATTGAGGACCGTCTTTGATGGGTCCGCACCCACTTCGAACGGAGTTTCGTTGAATCTATGTTTGCATTCAGGTCCCAAATTGCATAGGGACATAATTGACATCATCTTGAACTTTAGAAGACATCAAGTGGTTTTTGGCGCGGACATCCGGATGATGTTCCGCCAGACAGTCATACATCCTGAGGACAGGCGATTCCAGTTGATACTCTGGCGTGAGCGCTCTGAGGATCCTGTGACGGTGTATGAACTCAACACAAACACGTATGGTTTGAAATCTAGTCCCTATATCGCCATCAGATCATTGCTTGAATTGGCAGAGCGGGAACGGATCCGCTTTCCCTGTGGGGCTTCCGTGCTGTCACGTGACTTGTATGTAGATGACGTGTGCACCGGAGCCCAAAGTATTGAGGAGGCCCTCCTACTGCGGGACGAATTGATTGAAATATTGAAAACGGGTGGCTATGAGCTACGTAAGTGGTTGTCCAATGAGCCTAGAGTTCTAGAAGGGATCCCGGAGGATCACCAACAGAACCCTCACCTGTTTGAGGATGTAGATGATCCCAACAGGATAGCGGTGCTGGGCATGCAGTACCAGCCGCTAACCGATATTTTCACATTCCAAGTGGACTTGGAAATACCAAAAGTCTGGACTAAGAGAACGGTGTTGTCAGTAATAGCCCGTATGTTCGATCCAAGCGGTTGGATCAGTCCAGTGATATTCTCTGCAAAGTGTCTTCTTCAGAGACTTTGGACTTTGGGCGTCTCGTGGGACGAGCCGCTGTTTGGCTCTCCATTGGATGATTGGCTCGAGTTGTTTTCATCGATTAAGGAAGTCAATCGGATTGCCTTGCCTCGTCGAATATTGCCACCCGGGAAATATCGAGCCAGCCTGCATGGCTTTTGTGACGCGTCGGAGCGAGGCTACGCCGCGTCAGTCTATATGCGGACAGTTGACGCCGATGGCCGGGTCAATGTCTCGCTTTTGTTAGGGAAGAGCAAGGTCGCCCCCATCAGGACTAGGCTGACTATTCCCAAGCTTGAGTTGAGTGGAGCTCACCTTCTCTCTAAATTGTTGCATCACGTTGCATGTGAGCTGGCGGCCACGGTCGAGATACGGGACATCTTCGCCTGGTCGGATAGCCAGGTCGCGCTTGCATGGTTGCGCGCGGCCCCACATACCTTGGAGGTTTTTGTGGGAAATCGGGTTTCCCAAATCCAGGATATCGGAATTGATATAACATGGAGACATGTGCCGGGAGAGCTTAACCCAGCGGACTGTGCTTCCCGAGGTTGTACGGCACCAGAATTGGTGTCACACCCGCTCTGGTGGGGTCCAGAGTGGCTGAGGGGATCAGAAACTTCTTGGCCTGTCTGTCAGACAGATGTTACTTCTTTGAGTTTGACTGGGCTCCGTGTACATGCTGTAGTCGCTGAGACGACGTCGGAGCCGGATTGGCTACTTGCTCGGTATAGCAGCTTGGATAAGCTTCTGGGTGTTACCAGTTGGATTAAGCGTTTCATACATAATTGTAGAAACCCAGCAGGCAAAGCGGTTGGAGCCGATTGCAGGTGCAGCAAGAGCGCCGGAGCGCATTGTTGCATTGGGTCCGTGTCGTGCAGACCGGACGGTTTGAGTCAGAGCTTTCAGTATTTTGCGCGACGGACGCGCTAAGTTGAAAGTGGCGCGGTCGCTCGTTTGAACCCGTACACATCGACTCGGATGGGCTTCTTCGGGTTGGAGGCAGGCTCCGGAAGGGCGGATCTTCCATATGGAGACTCGCCATCCTCTGTTGTTGCCCAAGGAGGCGGACCCTTGGTGCAGCTTTTGGTGTCTGATCGACACATTCATGTATACGCCCATGCTGGGTGCAATGCTTTGTTGGCTATTTTGCAAACGCGAATTTTTGGATTTTGTCTCGCCCGAAGAGCAATCCGTAGTGTTCTGTTCTCGATGGGCTATTGCATGTTATAGGTTGAAGGCATCCACGATGCAACCACAGATGGGTGATTTGCCCGCTGATCGAATCCGACCTTCGAGACCGTTTGACGGCGTTGGAACCGATTTTGCCGGTCCCTTTTCGATCAAGGCTTCTCCCTTTCGTAATGCCCGTATTGTGAAGGGCTATTTGTGGGTATTTGTTTGTTTGGCCACCAAGGCTGTCCATTTGGAGGTGGTATCGGCTCTGACTACGGAGGCCTTCGTCGCCGCGTTGGATCGCTTTGTTTCGCGTCGAGGTCTACCTTCCCTTATTAGGTCTGACAATGGCACAAACTATAAGGGAACTGTAAATTATCTTAAGGATGTTTCTGTGTTTATTGATAAAAATTGTACTAGTTTAAGTCAAATTGCTGCCCAAAGGGGAATAACCTGGAAGTTTAGTCCCCCAAGTTGCCCCCATTGAGAGGGATTTTTGGAAGCGGCTGTGAAATCCGCAAAGACTCCACCCACTCCGCCGCATTATCGGAGAAAACGGCTCTAACTTTTGAAGAGCTGGTGTCCACAGTGTTTTTTGTAAAGTTGAGGCGGTCCTCAACTCGTCGTCTCTCTCTGTCCTGCCATATCTCCAGATCCAAAATGACTTGGAAGCTCTCTCACCCCTGGTCATTTTTTGGTGGGAGGGCCGTTGAATGCTTACCCTGCCCCGAATACCTGCGTGGAAGGATGAACGCGTATATCGGTTGTCGCGTTTTCAAATGTTGCAGCAAATGAGCCAGGACTTTTGGCGTCGCTGGTCGCTTGAATATTTGCATTTGCTGCAGCAAAGAGTGAAGTGGACAGACAGGACTGAGCCTCCCAGGGAGGGTGATGTAGTATTGTTAAAAGAGGCAAATTTGCCCTCATTGCTTTGGCGACGAGCTCGCATATTACGTTTGATTCTTGGCGGAGATGGCACTCCGCGTGTGGCTGAGGTGTTGGTCGACGGTTCGATTTTAAGGAGAGGTGTGACCTCTCTCGCCCGCCTTCCCGTAGAGTAAGCTAGCGGTCTGCTTCTCAGACCGGGACGGGAGGATGTTTGTAATATATTGGGTAAAACTAAACGCAGGCGTTTCGCATTGCTGCCGCCAGAGGGCGTTCGGGGTTTTCACACTGCTAGCGTGGATGGCGTCGCGTGTGGTGTCCGCCATTGCATTGTCCAGGGCGATATATCGGTTTGATTTTAATACGCGGAGCGGTCTCACAGCGTCTTTTGCTTCGGATTGCTTAGTTTGAGTGATAATTGTGAATTTCCTGTTTGTTAAATCACTGGCTTGGAACTTTGTGTTTGTGAAAAACTCTGTTATTGTGACTTTTTCTTCGTGAGAGGTGAAACGTGGCTGGCTGTTCACAGATTCTGGCTGTTCTTGAGTGAAACTACGGGAAGAAATCCCTATGGCTTAGTTGTTATGGGGAATTGAGATCTCAAAGGGTTAGGTAGGTGTAATTAGGAATTCCCCCTTCCCGAAGACACTCAAGTTTGGATCCGAAGAGAAAGAAGATTTAGCCTGGTAAGTGTTCAATTCTAGTTAATTTATAGGTTAGGCTATCATATAGGGCCCTGTAGCTCCCTTCATAAGCTACGGTGGTAGCAGACTGCGTATAGCTTAAGTTAGATTCTAGTCGGACAAGCGTGGTGTCGCGTGGAGATTTTTTCCCGGTACTTAATTTTACCGGTAGATTTTTTCCCGGTAAAGTTCCGGTACAGAAATTCTTCCCGCCGCTTCGTTTGTCCGGATTCGCTCTGCGCACATTTTCTGGCAGCAGAGCGTAGTTGCTTCTGCACATAAATAATAATGAATAATGTAGTAAATAATACTTATAATAATTGTTTGTAATATATTGGGTAAAACTAAACGCAGGCGTTTCCTGTTATCGCCGCCAGGCGTTTTGGGGGTTCTCACACTGCTAGCGTGGATGGCGTCGCGTGTGTGGTCCGCCATTGCATTGTCCAGGGCGATATCGGTTTGATTTTAATACGCGGAGCGGTCTCGCGTCTTTTGCTTGTTGTTTAGTTTGAGTGATAATTGTGAATTTCCTGTTTGTTGAATAACTATTGAATTTGTGTTTGTGAAAAACTCTGTTATTGTGACTTTTTCTTGTGAGAGGTGAAACGTGGCTGGCTGTTCACATCTGGCTGTTCCCGAGTGAAACTACGGGAAGAAATCTGTTTAGTTGTTCTGGGGAATTGAGATCTCAAGGGTTAGGTAGGGTGATTAGGAATTCCCCCTTCCCGAAGACACTCAAGTTTGGATCCGAAGAGAAAGAAGATTTAGTTTGGTTAGTGTTCAATTGTAGTTAATTTATAGGTTAGGTTATCATATAGGGCCCTGTAGCTCCCTTCATAAGCTACGGTGGTAGCAGACTGCGTTAAGTTAGTTAGGTTTTAGTCGGGCAAACGTGGTGCCGCGTGGAGATTTTTCCCGGTACTTATTTTTACCGGTGGTTTTTTCCCGGTGAAGTTCCGGTACCAGAATTCTTCCCGCCGCTTCGTTTGTCCGGATTCTCTCACACACATTTTGCAAGCGGCAGAGCGTAGTTGCTCTGCACATTTTCTGGTAGCAGAGCGTAGTTTATCTACCCTCTATTTGTTCGTTTGTAAAAAATAATTAATTGTTTGTAAAAATTATTAGATTTTTCTTAGTTTGTTTGTATAAGAATATTTGTAGCCTTTTTTGTATTTGTTTGCGGTTTGTACCGTGCGTTCCGGGTTTGTGCCATTCTCATACCTACCGCGGTTCTTCGTGTAGTTGCTTGATTTTGTTGTTTTTGTTACCTTTTGTTATTTTTTGTTTTTGTGACTTGACGCGATGGCGAAGGCCTCCAATGCTAGGGCGACACTCGCCAACGGGTGGAGATGGTTTGTGACGGCCGGAGGACTCCTGTCCCGGAAGGACAGGGAGGGCGCCATACTGCTAAGAGCGGATCACCTCCACTCACGATTGATTAGCGCGGAAGCGACCGCTGGGTAGTGCTTACCGAAGCCGAACTTGCCCCGGAGGCCTACGCAGGTCACATGGCGGACATGGACCAGATCCTGAGTCTGCACGATGATATCGCGGAGGCGGTGACCGCAATAAGGGCGAGACAGGCTGGCGGACCAGCCCCTCGCACACCTGTTAGACGGGAAGGACCAGCGGTTACTGGTCGGCTCCCCACCCTTCAGCTGTCCCACTTTGGGGGTAGGATGGAGGAGTGGGTAGCATATAAAAATATGTTTGAGTCCCTGGTCGTAGCACGACAGGATTTGTCGAAGGCCCAGAAGATGGCCTACCTCCTCTCCACTCTTGAGGATGAAGCGCGGTCGCTCATCCAGCACCTCAGGGTGGAGGACGACCAGTACGATACGGCTTGGGAGTTATTGAACTCCCGCTACCAAAACTTACGTTTGTTAGCGGATGCGCACGCCACACAGTTGATGGCCCTGCCCAAGGTGGCCAACAGGGCACAGTTGCGCCTGCAGTTGCTCACGCCCGTTACAGTGGCCTGTAACGCGCTCCGCACACTGGGGCTGCCGGTGGACCAATGGTCCTTTTTGCTGGTGCACATTGTATTGGGCAAATTACCCAATGACATCCGCTCGCGATTTGAGCGCGAGAATGCGGAACGGGATAGCACCACCCTACCAACATTCACTGACTTGGTGAAGTTTTTGGAGTTTTAGGCACGGGCTGCTGAGAATACCATGACGGACTCAGCGCCATCCAGAGCGCCTGAACGTAGGCCCCAACAGGGACGGCAACCGCCACCGCGTGGAGCTGGTGTGCAGGTTGCACACACGGCAGCAGTCGCGGGGGACGCGGACTGCCTGCAATGTGGCCGGATGGGCCACAGCCTGCTGCAATGCAGGGACTGGCAGAGACTGCCAGTACAAGATCGGCGCCGCATGGCAAGGCGGCATGAACTTTGCTTTTACTGTTTGGGCAGTCACTATGCACGTGACTGTCCCAGAGCCATACCATGCAGTGCATGCCGTGGGCTGCACCACGTGATGCTCTGCATGAACCGGAACGGGGATGGCCCCCGGTTGTTGAGGCAGGGGTCCCCTATGGGCGGGGGCGCTCCTGCGCGAAGCCCTCCACCATCGGACGGAGGACGCGGCTTCGCTCGTCGCACCCCCCTCGGGAGGGGGTCGCGTACCTGCGCCCGAGGTCTTGGCGGACCGGGACCACGCGCCCCAAGGTCATGGCCAGTATGTAGCTGGCCAGGCCCCGAATAGGGCCCCCATGGGCGGGGGCCCTAGATCGAGGACGTGAGAGTGGGGACACCCCCTCCACGCGGGTTACCAATGCCCAACACATGCAGCCGCAGCGGTTTCTCCGCCGCTGCACGAGTACCCACGGCTGGAGTACCACCCGCCGTACCATATGTATGGCCGGGCCGCGGGTTATGCCCCCCCTCAGATGGGGATGTGCACTCGCCCGCCATATTATCCGGGTCAGTGGCGCGCCCCTGGTTTGGAGAGAGTGGGGAGCCCGTAACTAGCTTGCTCCCTTGCAGGGACAGAGCCGCGGACGGTTCTGCTCCCTACCGCGGTGGTCCGCGTATGGGGTCGTAGGGGGGAAGCCATTAATTTGAGAGCTCTGTTGGACTCAGGGGCTCAAAGCAGTTTGGTTACCACTCGAGTGGCACGCCAGTTAGGTTTAGTCGTGGAAGACTCGCCTGTGCCACTTCTTGGAGTTGGTGGCATACAAGTGACGTGTCTGACGGGCCAGACACTTGTCACCTTTTCTTCGCTGAAGTCCTCCACAATGAGGATCACGACTTCGGCTATGGTAATGGATACCATTGCGGGTTGGCACCCCTCGACAGACATACCGCCGGGTGTGTTGTCTTTGGTTTCGGGTCTGGATTTGGCCGACCCCTTTGTCTTTCATCCCGGCCCAGTGGACTTGCTCCTGGGCTCGGACGTAGTGGGTTGGATTTTGTTGGGTACACAGAAGGCTCTGGGTTCGTCTTCACTGATGGCAGTGTCTACGATTTTTGGTTTTGCCCTGATGGGCCTGTGAGTGTTTGATAATGGCACCGCGGGAGGAGCCACCGGTTGTCGCATCTGCGTCCTTGGCCAAGACCATGCAAAGGTTTTGGGAGGTGGAGGAGCCACCTATGAGTTCCAGGATGGATCCGGAACACGCTGAGTGCGAAGCCCTTTTTCGATCGACCACGGAGAGGTTGCCCTCCGGTCGGTTTGTAACTAGGTTACCCTTTGTTGCCTCTCGTCCTAGCCTAGGGCAAAGTAGGGCGCTTGCAGAGAAACGACTGCTGTCCATGGAGCGACGTATGCAGCGTGACCACGTACTTCGCGATAAATATATTGAATTTATGCGCGAGTACGAGGATTTGGGTCACATGTCTCCGGCTCGAGTTGATTGGAGCTCAACTGAGCATTATTTTTTGCCCCACCACGCGGTGGTGAAGGCCTCAACAGGCAAATTGAGGACCGTCTTCGATGGGTCCGCACCCACTTCGAACGGGGTTTCGTTGAATCTATGTTTGCATTCGGGTCCCAAATTGCATAGGGACATAATTGACATCATCTTGAACTTTAGAAGACATCAAGTGGTTTTTGGTGCGGACATACGGCTGATGTTCCGCCAGACAGTCATACATCCTGAGGACAGGCGATTCCAGTTGATACTCTGGCGTGAGCGCCCTGAGGATCCTGTGACGGTGTATGAACTCTCAACACAAACACGTATGGTTTGAAATCTAGTCCCTATATCGCCATCAGATCATTGCTTGAATTGGCAGAGCGGGAACGGATCCGCTTTCCCCGTGGGGCTTCCGTGCTGTCACGTGACTTGTATGTTGATGACGTGTGCACCGGAGCCCAAAGTATTGAGGAGGCACTCCTACTGCGGGATGAATTGATTGAAATATTGAAAATATTGGACAACCACTTACGTAGCTCGTAGCCACCCGGCTACGAGCTACGTAAGTGGTTGTCCAATGAGCCTAGAGTTCTAGAAGGGATCCCGGAGGATCACCAACAGAACCCTCACCTGTTTGAGGATGTGGATGATCCCAACCGGATAGCGGTGCTGGGCATGCAGTACCAGCCGCTAACCGATATTTTCACATTCCAAGTGGACTTGGAAATACCAAAAGTCTGGACTAAGAGAACGGTGTTGTCCGTAATGGCCCGTATGTTTGATCCAAGCGGTTGGATCAGTCCAGTGATATTCTCTGCGAAGTGTCTTCTTCAGAGACTTTGGACTTTGGGCGTCTCGTGGGACGAGCCGCTGTTTAGCTCTCCATTGGATGATTGGCTCGAGTTGTTTTCATCGATTAAGGAAGTCAATCGGATTGCCTTGCCTCGTCGAATATTGCCACCCGGGAAATATCGAGCCAAGCCTGCATGGCTTTTGTGACGCGTCGGAGCGAGGCTACGCCGCGTCAGTCGATATGCGGACAGTTGACGCCGATGGCCGGGTCAATGTCTCGCTTTTGTTAGGGAAGAGCAAGGTCGCCCCCATCAGGACTAGGCTGACTATTCCCAAGCTTGAGTTGAGTGGAGCTCACCTTCTCTCTAAATTGTTGCATCACGTTGCATGTGAGCTGGCAGCCACGGTCGAGATACGGGACATCTTCGCCTGGTCGGATAGCCAGGTCGCGCTTGCATGGTTGCGCGCGGCCCCACATACCTTGGAGGTTTTTGTGGGAAATCGGGTTTCCCAAATCCAGAATATCGGAATTGATATAACATGGAGACATGTGCCGGGAGAGCTTAACCCAGCGGACTGTGCTTCCCGAGGTTGTACGGCACCAGAATTGATTGTCACACCCGCTCTGGTGGGGTCCAGAGTGGCTGATGGGATCAAGAAACTTCTTGGCCTGTCTGTCAGACAGATGTTACTTCTTTGAGTTTGACTGGGCTCCGTGTACATGCTGTAGTCGCTGAGACGACGTCGGAGCCGGATTGGCTACTGCTGCTCGGTATAGCAGTTTGGATAAGCTTCTGGGTGTTACCAGTTGGATTAAGCGTTTCATACATAATTGTAGAAACCCACAGGCAAAGCGGTTGGAGCCGATTGCAGGTGCAGAAGAGCGCCGGAGCGCATTGTTGCATTGGGTCCGTGTCGTGCAGACCGGACGGTTTTGGTCAGAGCTTCGTATCTTGCGCGACGCACGCGCTAAGTTGAAGGAGGCGCGGTCGCTCGTTTGAACCCGTACATCGACTCGGATGGGCTTCTTCGGGTTGGAGAGCAGGCTCCGGAAGGCGAGATCTTCCATATGAGACTCGCCATCCTCTGTTGTTGCCCAAGGGCGGACCCTTGGTGCAGCTTTTGGTGTCTGATCGACACATTCGTAACGCCCATGCTGGGTGCAATGCTTTGTTGGCTATTTTGCAACGCGAGTTTTGGATTTTGTCTGCCCGAAGAGCAATCCGTAGTGTCCTGTTTCGATGTATTGCATGTTTATAGGTTGGAAGGCATCCACGATGCAACCACAGATGGGTGATTTGCCCGCTGATCAGAATCCGACCTTCGAGACCGTTTGACGGCGTTGGAACCGATTTTGCCGGTCCCTTTTCGATCAAGGCTTCTCCCTTTCGTAATGCCCGTATTGTGAAGGGCTATTTGTGTGTATTTGTTTGTTTGGCCACCAAGGCTGTCCATTTGGAGGTGGTATCGGCTCTGACTACGGAGGCCTTCGTCGCCGCGTTGGATCGCTTTGTTTCGCGTCGAGGTCTACCTTCCCTTATTAGGTCCTGACAATGGCACAAACTATAAAGGAACTGTAAATTACTCTTAAGGATGTTTCTGTGTTTATTGATAAAAATTGTACTGAGTTTAAGTCAAATTAAAGCTGCCCAAAGGGGAATAACCTGGAAGTTTAGTCCCCCAAGTTGCCCCCATTGGGGAGGGATTTTTGAAGCGGCTGTGAAATCCGCAAAGACCCACCTCCGCCGCATTATCGGAGAAACGGCTCTAACCTTTGAAGAGCTGGCCACAGTGTTTTGTAAAGTTGAGGCGGTCCTCAACTCTCGTCCTCTCTGTCCGCTATCTCCAGATCCAAATGACTTGGAAGCTCTCACCCCTGGTCATTTTTTGGTGGGAGGGCCGTTGAATGCCCTGCCCGAATACCTCCGTGGAAGGATGAACGCGTATATCGGTTGTCGCGTTTTCAAATGTTGCAGCAAATGAGCCAGGACTTTTGGCGTCGCTGGTCGCTTGAATATTTGCATTTGCTGCAGCAAAGAGTGGAGTGGACAGACAGGACTGAGCCTCCCAGGGAGGGTGATTTAGTATTGTTAAAAGAGGCAAATTTGCCCTCATTGCTTTGGCGACGAGCTCGCATATTACGTTTGATTCTTGGCGGAGATGGCACTCCGCGTGTGGCTGGAGTGTTGTTGGTCGACGGTTCGGATTTTAAGGAGAGGTGTGACCTCTCTCGCCCGCCTTCCCGTAGAGTAAGCTAGCGGTCTGCTTCTCAGACCGGGACGGGGGGATGTTTGTAATATATTGGGTAAAACTAAACGCAGGCGTTTCCTGTTATCGCCGCCAGGCGTTTTGGGGTTCTCACCCTGCTAGCGTGGATGGCGTCGCGTGTGGTCCGCCATTGCATTGTCCAGGGCGATATCGGTTTGATTTTAATACGCGGAGCGGTCTCGCGTCTTTTGCTTGTTGTTTAGTTTGAGTGATAATTGTGAATTTCCTGTTTGTTAAATAACTATTGAATTTGTGTTTGTGAAAAACTCTGTTATTGTGACTTTTTCTTGTGAGAGGTGAAACGTGGCTGGCTGTTCACATCTGGCTGTTCCCGAGTGAAACTACGGGAAGAAATCTATTTAGTTGTTCTGGGGAATTGAGATCTCAAGGGTTAGGTAGGGTGATTAGGAATTCCCCCTTCCCGAAGACACTCAAGTTTGGATCCGAAGAGAAAGAAGATTTAGTTTGGTAAGTGTTCAATTGTAGTTAATTTATAGGTTAGGTTATCATATAGGGCCCTGTAGCTCCCCTTCATAAGCTACGGTGGTAGCAGACTGCGTTAAGTTAGTTAGGTTTTAGTCGGGCAAACGTGGTGCCGCGTGGAGATTTTTTCCCGGTACTTATTTTTACCGGTGGTTTTTTCCCGGTGAAGTTCCGGTACAGAATTCTTCCCGCCGCTTCGTTTGTCCGGATTCTCTCTGCCACATTTTCTGGCAGCAGAGCGTAGTTGCTCTGCACAATAATTGTGGTATGTTTCTGATGCAGCCCCGGGTTCCTGCGGCTGGTGGACGTGCTGGTGGAGATGAGCCTGCGCGAGCGCAAGGCGTTCCTGCAGTTCGCGACCGGCTGCAGCAGCCTGCCGCCCGGCGGCCTCGCCAACCTGCATCCCCGGCTCACGGTCGTCAGGAAGGTATCATATCGTGACACTTACATCAGCCTTCTTGACCACAACCACACTGTAGTGATAACTACAGAATTATTTTGAACTTCTAACTGGTCAACTTTTTGCATGTCATATTTTAGGTGAAATAGTTGATATATTGTGGGGATACTATTCCTATGGCGTATTACCTGCATGATAAGGCTCTCGACGCACCACAATAGCAGGCATTCAAATCCATTAGTTTCCAGACAAATTGAATGGGAAAGTGACACACCAGTACACAAATTTCATATGTTGTTTTTACAATACTTATTAAGAAAACAGGGAGACCCGCACATCAAAACGTTCTTTGAGTCACGCCGAAACCATTGGTAGCAATAACTCGACGCGATTTTGTGTACTTACGGAATTATATCAAAAACTAAACATTCATAACAAAACATTCTATGATTAAATTAGACTGTCAACAAGAATCTGCAGAGTTGGACGTCTGACATTGACAGCTGGTGACACACGTTCCGTCTCAGGGTCCTAACAAACCTTTCTTATCATAAAAATAAGAAATCATGGTAGGATTGTTGTAGAATTTTTAATTATTCTCCTTTAATATCGTCGACTTAGATTATTATAATATTCAACGAATAAATACCTTCTTTAAACGTTAGTTCTTTTAAAGAATATTAAAGGTTGGTTTGACGTGCGTCCGAATTAAGCGAAAAGGAGCGTGACAAGACGAAATGTCAAATCGAGTGGAGTCGATTCGCTCTCTTCCTAGATAGGCCGCCACGACACGTAACATGGCTTGAGCAATTATTAATTTTTTGGGTTTTTTCACTTTCGCCGCCCTCGGCCTCCCGTCATGGGACTATAGTTTAACCTTTAGCTTTAAAATCCGCGATACGCGCGAGGACAACAGGGGATATTCGTCGCCACGAAGTTGTCGGGAACATGAGCTGTTGATATCCACGTGCCCGCCCGGCTATATGAATTGGCGCTTCCTGGAGTGTCCTCCCATCACCAGAGGGTGCGGTTCTCCCGGACCGTGGACCGCATGCCACGGCGCAGGCCCCGTCGTCGGCGACCCCAAGGTGCAACACACGGGTCCTAACCTTATTTCCAAAGGCTGCGTCGCCGCCTCCGATCCGATGTCCCTATAGTGGCTCAGCGCAAACCTCGGAAGGTCCAGCCAGCGTCTACCATCTCGCATACAACGGAGCGTCGCAGGAGCGCCGTGCCTCTTTGATGACGCGACCAGTACCAGTGCTCGAACCCAATGGATCACAAAACGGTGAACGGGACAACGTTCTAAGTGCGCACAGACGTTTGTGTACGGACCTGGCCAGGTACCTTATATTTGGTTTATGTTAATTTTAACTTTTAATTGCGGCAAAGACTTATCAGATTTTGGTATTAGTATAACATGTGCCCGCCCTCAGCGGCTAGTGTGTTTATGGAATAAAATGCTATATTCTATCCCAACCATATTGTATTAATGATATCACCCTGCCCATGACTCCCAGGACCTAAGGCTTACTAGACAAGAGGTCCTTGTACTTCAAAAGTACGAGGCTCTATCCTGAGCATTACATCCGGCTCTCTATAAAGTAATTGTTCGTGTATAATCGCACTGCGCAGGGATATTGCCCGTCTTCACTTCAAATAGTTGGAGACCCCTGCGCACATGCACCAACAATACACTTTTTTATTTTTTTTATTTTTTATACACGACAATGGCGCCCGAACAACTATATTTTTGAGCCTTTGAGTCCTGTGAGAGTGGCAGTTTCTTCTAAAAAATAGTTTTTAAATTTTTTAAACTCGCTCACTTGTTATTTTGAAATTTTGGTGATATCATTGACTGTAAAGTTATTATACTTTAGTGTTTGTTAGGTTTATATGCGACAGGGTTGTAAGCATACATTTAATACAATTCATAGTAATTATTATAATATTACTAAATAATATTATAATTATATTATAATATAATAATTAATATTTTATTTGGGCTTCGCTATGAATAAAAAGCATAGCGCTCAGCCATAATTCCTATTTAATCTCAATTTGAGAGCTAATTTATATTTATTGACAGGGAGTAACCTGTATATATTTAGAAATTTATCAATTATTATAATCTATTACATACCCTGACACATATAACCTCACATTTTTGTCAACATGTCGGACGGCGAAAGGGAAGAGCAATATCACGAAGTAAGTGGGGAGGCAAACAAACCACCTACCACTACTACTTCCTCATTTGTTAATACACGACCGCGGGGAGGTGCAATTGACACCCACCCACCCGGCCCTTCCACACTTAAAGCGTTACAACCCACATTGTCTCAACTAGGAGCTCCCGGTTTAGTACGTCAAGCCAACTCAACAGGTAGGACTACCTATGTTACGGAGACTAGGGAAGATGACGAACGCGTTATTCACATATTAAAGGAGGACCATTTGAGGTCGTGGAATTTAAAATTTTCTGGTGACTCAGACGTCACATATTTTTTCTTAGAATTGATGATTTTAGGCGTAGTCGAAACACTTCAGAACATAAAGTACTGAAATGTTTTTCTGACTTACTTAGTGGCTTACTTAAAGCTATCTTTGAATAGCATTATTAATGTTGCCACCGGGCACACACCATTTTTGTTAGCTAAAGGTCGGGAGATAATGACGGATGGCATGTTGCCGAAAAGAGGCGGCATTCCAAATTCGTTAATACCTTCAAATGACCAGTCATTCAGCTCACTTCTTTCTCCGCTAAACTAGCACCGCGCTTTGTGATGTAAAGTTGTCAGGAAGCATTCGGATGTTGTTTACGACCTTCAGGAGATAGAAACCGGTAAAGTTGGAAAATATCATGTCAAGGACATAATAAAAGTCTCACAAGGTGTGTCCCCTAGCTAGCAACTTTCTTATCTTGAACTTTGTTATTTTGGATTGGTATAACCAATTAGAGGCCTCATTTTTCACATATGACATGACTCACATGTGAAATTTTTAAGCGTTTTCATGAAAAACTAATTTCTTTTGTAACTACACACTCTAGGCGCCAGAGTAAACATAAGGATATGGATTAATACTCCTTAATTTTTGAGAAAAAAAGGAAAATAAGTTTTTTCCCTTATACAATGTCAGCCCAACGGCTATACATTTTAAATGTTAATTTATGTGAGAGCTCTCCATTAGTTTAAAGACTTTATTAGGTTTACAATTTAATTACTAACTAGTAAATTATGTAGGAATGCTAGATTACTATACTTTAATTAAATTTCAAATAGTTTTTCTTATTATACATAAGTAAGAACTATATTACTTTAGATAATTCTTTATTATTAGTATGCTACTTGCGATTATCTCATTAGAAATCCAAGTATGATTTTTTTAATGCAGGGGAATTGCAGCGGTCTGGCCAGACGCTGTATTCCTGACACTCAACATAAATTGAGTTAGTTTTAGAACTCTAGAACATATATTTTAGTTTAATATATGAAATAGCATGAGTTAGTTTCATATATAGCTGATAGTTTTATATTTAGAAATATATTGCCGTAGGATAGGTGAATGTTTTCTCCGGTTACCCCGGCTGTTTCGGCTAAGTACGACTTAACCTCTTTGCCGAAAAGGGGGGTATTGTAGTGATAACTACAGAATTATTTTGAACTTCTAACTGGTCAACTTTGCATGTCATATTTTAGGTGAAATAGTTGATATATTGGGATACTATTCCTATGGCGTATTACCTGCATGATAGGCTCTCGACGCACCACAATAGCAGGCATTCAAATCCATTAGTTTCCAGACAAATTGAATGGGAAAGTGACACACCAGTACACAAATTTCATATGTTGTTTTTACAATACTTATTAAGAAAACAGGGAGACCCGCACATCAAAACGTTCTTTGAGTCACGCCGAAACCATTGGTAGCAATAACTCGACGCGATTTTGTGTACTTACGGAATTATATCAAAAACTAAACATTCATAACAAAACATTCTATGATTAAATTAGACTGTCAACAAAATCTGCAGAGTTGGACGTCTGACATTGACAGCTGGTGACACACGTTCCGTCTCAGGGTCCTAACAAACCTTTCTTATCATAAAAAAATAAGAAATCATGGTAGGATTGTTGTAGAATTTTAATTATTCTCCTTTAATATCGTCGACTTAGATTATTATAATATTCAACGAATAAATACCTTCTTTAAACGTTAGTTCTTTTAAAGAATATTAAAGGTTGGTTTGACGTGCGTCCGAATTAAGCGAAAAGGAGCGTGACAAGACGAAATGTCAAATCGAGTGGAGTCGATTCGCTCTCTTCCTAGATAGGCCGCCACGACACGTAACATGGCTTGAGCAATTATTAATTTTTTGGGGTTTTTTTCACTTTCGCCGCCCTCGGCCTCCCGTCATGGGACTATAGTTTAACCTTTAGCTTTAAAATCCGCGATACGCGCGAGGACAACAGGGGATATTCGTCGCCACGAAGTTGTCGGGAACATGAGCTGTTGATATCCACGTGCCCGCCCGGCTATATGAATTGGCGCTTCCTGGAGTGTCCTCCCATCACCAGAGGGTGCGGTTCTCCCGGACCGTGGACCGCATGCCACGGCGCAGGCCCTGTCGTCGGCGACCCCAAGGTGCAACACACGGATCCTAACCTTATTTCCAAAGGCTGCGTCGCCGCCTCCGATCCGATGTCCCTATAGTGGCTCAGCGCAAACCTCGGAAGGTCCAGCCAGCGTCTACCATCTCGCATACAACGGAGCGTCGCAGGAGCGCCGTGCCTCTTTGATGACGCGACCAGTACCAGTGCTCGAACCCAATGGATCACAAACCGGTGAACGGGACAACGTTCTAAGTGCGCACAGACGTGTGTGTACGGACCTGGCCAGGTACCTTATATTTGGTTTATGTTAATTTTAACTTTTAATTGCGGCAAAGACTTATCAGATTTTGGTATTAGTATAACATGTGCCCGCCCTCAGCGGCTAGTGTGTTTATGGAATAAAATGCTATATTCTATCCCAACCATATTGTATTAATGATATCACCCTGCCCATGACTCCCAGGACCTAAGGCTTACTAGACAAGAGGTCCTTGTACTTCAAAAGTGCGAGGCTCTATCCTGAGCATTACATCCGGCTCTCTATAAAGTAAGTGTTCGTGTATAATCGCACTGCGCAGGGATATTGCCCGTCTTCACTTCAAATAGTTGGAGACCCCTGCGCACATGCACCAAACATACACACTTTTTATTTTTTTACGACCACACATTATTTATTTATTTTATTTTTATAGGAAGACCAACAGCTACAATTTTAGTCTTAAATGTATAAATAGAATAGCTAGCAAAGGAGCCACTTAAAGGTGCTCACTGATAAAAAACAGAATATAAAACGAAACACTACGAATAACACGCTATAAAGAGTTAAAATATTTACCCAATAAGAATTACAACATATATTGTTAGAGTCATCATCAAAAAGGAATTTAAGGAATTTAGAAATATAGAAATCTTTTTTCTTTAATGATGTGTTTATGTGTGGCAGGGCAGTTGTCAAATATAAAATTGGTGCTGTTTTGACACAGATGACGTAATTCTGTGCTGACTTCCCAGAAATGTGAGAGAAAGGGCCAGCTCTTTTACTATTTATTCATTCTTATACATACTTCGTAAATACGTGACATAATGGATCAAGGCGTGCCACCACGGAGGAGGGAAGGGGAGGAGGTGCCCATAGGCATTTTACAAATGAAAGACAGTGTCCGATTTGGGGAGGGGGCGGGGGACGTATACTTAGCTTAGACAAGACTTCAAAAATGAACTCTAAAGCATTGACGTACGACTTATTTTATCTTATTTTAACAAACTGTATAGCCACCTATTAGCCAGCAGCAGAATTATTTTCGCGACTCTGTTTTATCAGCTTTCGCAAACTGTTTTGAGCTTCTGCTATTACTCACTAGATGGCTTTTACTGACAGCGGCGCGGGATTCAAAGCGCTGCGGGCAGGATGGGCTGGGATGGGCATGCCCACAAACTGGACTGGATGACTTTGAAAATTATTTTCACAAACATTTCAAATCATAATGTTTTGTCACTTTTATAACCGTCCAATCTTAAAATTACAATAATATAATGAAAGGAACGTTTTCTGCGTACTCGTCTCAATGGCACAGAAAAGATAACCCGGGCTACCTTTCCTAGATAAACATAAGATATGGGGCATTCGATTTTTTTTTTTACGTTTATTGCGCAAAAAGAAACATAGTTTTTTATTTCTAGTAATTTTTTGGTTGTTGTGCCCCACCTGTGACCAATATTTTTTTGTGGCGGCGGATCCGCACCGCACCTTCATTTTAAATGTTGCCAGATCATCGAAAATTTACCATTTTTTAATGAACTCTATACATTACTTATAATTTAAAAAACATTTACAGCTTGTTACTGGAAAACACAATAGTTACTTAAACCACGAATTTTTAATCTTAAAATAAAATGAAAAATCGAAATTACAGATCATAAGACAATTATTTAATTAGTTTTAATGTATTTTTATAATTTACTAGCTGCGTCCCGGGTTTTGCTCCGTGAGGAGAATTTCGCGATAAAAAGTACCCTTATGTGCTATTTCCGGTATTTTTCTACCCGTATACCAAATTTCATCAGAAATCCGTCCAATAGATTTTACGTGATTGAGTAACAAACATCCTCACAAACTCACAGATTCACAAACTCACAAAGTCACAAACTCACAAAGCGTCACAAATTCACATCCATACTTTCGAATTTATAATATTAGTAGGATAGTAGGATTTATTTCTTCACTCTCGTATTTTTATCGTCTTAGCGTGGCGACACGGCAAAAATCTTTTATTTCTGAAGTTGCAATGTATATGCGCGTATGTTTGTTTTAATGCCCACGCGTTTAATTCTTGGAATATTGCATCAAATTTTTCAGATATCTTGAGCTGATATCTCAGAGTTTAAATTTTTTATACATTACAAAATTTAAAAGGAAGTCGGTTAAAAACATAGATTGAAAATAATAATTAATGTGTACTCTGATTTTGAAAATTGTACACCTAAAGGCACCTATATATATGAAACTTCGTCATTTTAGAAGTGAGACAAGAAGTTTTAGATAGCACTGGAAGGGAAATGAAGCGGTGGTGGCCGAGTGGTAGGGCGCCCGGGTTCAAATCCTGCCCGTGCCGAGTTTTGTATACCAATCTGACTCATGTACCTATGTTAGTTTCCATCGACCACTACTTTCTTCCGGTGTAAGAAAACATCGTGAGGAAACTCTGCACTCTAGTTGATGATTATCAGCTTGTGTGTGAAATGGAGAAGGCAATGGCAAAACCACTCCATTAAAATTGTCAAGATAGTCGTTGTATGTGTTTCATTCCATATATTGGCCACGACCCTCAGTCATGAGGAAATAAGACTAAAGAGAGAGAAGGCAAATTCACGCGAGGCGTAGCCGCGGGCAAAAGCAGTCACTGCTAAAAAAAAATACGCGTAGTTCTTGATTGGGATAATTTGTATTTTATTTTTGCAGGGGATAGATTTAATTAATATCGTAATCAGGTAGTGTGTGGAAAATGAAAGTGGAACCTAAGAAAACGCGTGCAAATTAAAAAAATCTTCATATGATAATACTGATTACAGTAGGGAGTTTTTTTTTTTTGATATTTGCGTTTTTTATTTTATTTACGACAACTAATTTAAAAATAATTGTGTTTATGAACTTATTTCTAATCAAAGGAATAGGCCAAGTCTTTAGTAGTAAAAATGAAACAAACAAAGAGCGGGACGGTACTATAATGTACTAATGTAATATAAGGTATGTATGTATGTGCATGGGTGTATGTAATTTTAAATGCACATAAATTGTGGTGACCTATCATTACATACTCAATTTATTTCTTTTTAAAGGCTCCGTTTGGTATGTCGGAGCCTTGACTATCATAGATTGAGTAAAAAACGGAGTGTGTAGATTTATATTTATTGGTATTAAATTCATATTTAAAAATGAAGGTACCCAAATAATTTGTTAACATCAAATAACACAAAACTTTGTGAAATGGAACAAACAAATCCAAAGAGTTAAGTAATATTACTTCATACAATTTTAGGGGCGTTTTATATACCTAGGTACTACTACTACAAATGAAACTGTACATCCGAGGGAAAGCTGAAAAATAAATAATAGGGTTATCTATGTTTATATGGGCAAATAGGCATTGAACCTCGAGAAATCTCACCATTTCTTCAATAGAATCGTCATGCTGTGCTGATATAGGTACTTTATGAAAACTAATTTTAAATTTTCCCTAATGAATGGGAAATGTTTCACCATCTGGCAACATTATATTACAAAAGCAGGCTAAAAAGTTCTGCTTTTCAACGATAGATGGCGTAATTAATGAACTACACATTTGGAAAATTACGTAAAAATACTTACGAGTGAAAAGATATACTTTATCGCGTGGATTCCTTCTTCTGCGTGTTACTTTTACACCCCACAATACAGCACTTCATTGTTAATAAGCACAATCTCTGAAATTTCGCGTAACTTCGACACTTATTCGGCACGTGTAATACGTGTTGACACTTTGAAGTGAACTCCGCGAATGCGACAATAGTGACGTCTGGTGGCCAATAGTTAGAAGCCTCAAGTTAGTCGACTGGGGACAGGTCTACTAGCTTATGAACAGCTCTTACTATAAATGCTCTGTGCGTGCCACTCAGCTCACATCATATCAGATGCTGAGACATATCAAACGGAACGATGAATATTGTTGACTACTATGTTTTACCAGAACAGTTTATTGGTTTAGTATTGCCATCGATCAAATATTACAAGTATTGCGTAGCCAAATTCTCAATGTATTAATATCTACATTCGTTCCAGGTGGACGCAGGCGACGGTTCGTACCCGTCAGTGAACACGTGCGTGCACTACCTGAAGCTGCCGGAGTATTCCTGCAAGGAGGTGCTGCGCGAGCGGCTGCTGGCCGCCACCAACGAGAGAGGCTTCCATCTCAACTAGATCTGTACACGTACACAGGTTTAACCCGTGTATCCACTTGCCAATATTAACGCGCACACGCGACTCTAATCACGTAGTAGTTCTCACTCATGCTGTGTTGTGCGGAGCGAGAACGACATGTTGCGCGTCAATGGTTATCGCGTTTCAATATTCCACCAGATGTGCAGACATCTGTCAGATGGTACAATCAATGTGTCAAATTCAAATGACATTATTGTACCATTGACAAAAGCTTACTCGCCTGTAGCGACAACTAGTAGCGTAAAAACGATAACTTGTTGCCTAGTGGATCGGGGCTTCAATTATCTACATTGTTGTAGACCAATACCTGTTACTGGGAGTGATTCGACCAGTTAGCGTTTTATGATGTAGCTATCGTACATGTTTTATTCCCTGTTTTGTGTTTATCAGGCGTCTGCATTTTTCAACCTTCTTATTTTCTGGTCAGGTAGGAAAAAAAAGTTCCGGTATCAATTTCTATATTGCAAGATTTCAACAGACAAAAAACCTCGTGTAGTGTGAAGTCAATGAGCAAATTTTTTCCATTTATTATCCCATTTTATATAAAATAATGATGATCTATTTTCGTAAAATAATACTTCACAACTGTTAATTATCACATTTTACTAATTATAGCTTAAATCAATATTATTAAAAAGATACCAATATGAAATAAAACGCCTGCTAAAATTAACGATAAAGAATATGTGTTGTTTTTTTTATTTACTTACACAATTTATTATCGTGGTAGACATTATTATTTTTATTCGCAAGTGGGCGAGAAAAGGCTGTTATTATTTGGTTTCCGGCGGTTATTGTTTGGTAAATACACCTATTTAGATCTCTTCCGTATCAGTAGCATACATAAAATAGGTAATTTTTATGTATTTATCCACTTTGCGTAGTTTGTAAGTGTCAAAGTTATAATAGTAAATTGCACTATTATTTACTGAACAGATGATTGTTTTAGAAGAAATAAAAATTAAACGAATTTTACATTTATATATCATCGAGGTCTTGTTTCTCAATGTTTCCATATTTCTCGCATGAGTTTGGCATAATTGACTCGATTTTATAATTTCACAAGTCTTAACATTATTAGTTGTGGTCATAGAGAATCAGTTATAATTATAAAACAGTTCAAAAGCAAATTTAAATTTGCTTGGTTCGATATGAAGAAGAATTGGTTTGATATGTAAAATTGAAGTTAAAATTTTTTGAAACGTCACAATTAGTAGGATTTATATCTAGTCATATTTGCGGCTTCCATCTTCCTTCTCAAAGGAACTGTAACGAAAAGCAGATATTACAATAACATAATGCATTTTTTTCATGAAAGATAAATTAATGCTTGATTATGTTCGCTTTTGAGCTGTTATAATAAACAATGATTCAGTTCTTTATCTTTAATAAATATAACGTGGACACATATTCATTTAGAGTTTTCGTTACTAATAATGTGATCAAAGTATAAAAATTATAAAAATCCATATTATAATACTAAGGTGTGAAACACTTTGTATGAAAAAAAATCGAAAAATATTTAGAAAAGTGTTCCTTTAGTTGAAACATAATTTGTCAACTGAAAGTTGACTGTGATTTACTTTATAAAATACGAATTAAAATATATTTTAGTTTTAATTTAAAGATATTTAATGTATTATTAATGGATGATCTTGTAGTGCTATTATACTTGTTGTTGGAGATTGTATCAATAAAATAAGTGAAAATGCAACCTTTTGTTTAATTTCGCTTTTCCTATACTACAGTTAGTACCACGGCACGGATTATATCCTACTCCTTGATGTGCGATGAATACCGAATTTGCGAAAACGATAGCACGAATAACCACGAAACTTACACGGATTCCGAGGTTGCATGCACGGGGCATGGATCCACGGAATCCGTGTATGGAACAATGTATTGAATTAAATTACATTTTTCTAAATATCAAATCTACATATGTTTAGATAGATAGGTACTCGTATCGATTATCGATAGCAATTAAAATAATTTAGGAAGATGTGTTCAGAAGCCCAACTAGTTACCCAAATGGCTTTCTAAACGCAGTGGTTGAATTTACCCAAGTATAATAAGCGAAACATTAGCAATAAACTACATGACTACCAACCACATAATCAATTGGAATTATTTTACGGCATTTTATTTCCTACACGAACTGACACACAAAAAAAATCTATGAGGTATCTAGGTAACCAAGCTGCCCCTGTCTCGTCTCGTCCGGGGTCCCCAGCGAGATTAAAACAAAGTTCGCTTTGTGTAGGTACCTACTTTTTGTGCAATCAAAGAACATAAAAGTTTTAAATTGGTTAATTTATTCTTTCTATTACTAGATGAGCCCCGGGGCTTCCTGGTCCAGGTTTCATTCTATCCGAAATCCATCGAGTAGTTCTTGCGTGAAAGAGAAAAACAGCTAAACAGACATCCTAACATTCACAAATTCAAAAATTCTAATATCTTATTTATTTTGAACTTGCTTTATACTTATTATTTTAATGTTTTTACGTTTCTATATTTTGTGAATCCTTCTGTGTGTGTATATTTTGGGCTATAACCTAGTTCCATACTTACTTTAATTGTTATCACTATCACTACATAGTATAAAATCAATAGTCGCTTTCTCTGTCCCTATGTCCCTTTGATATGCTTAAATCTTTGAAACTACGCAACGGATTTTGATGCGGTTTTTTTTAATAGATAGAGTGATTCAAGAGTAAGGTTTATATCCCGTGCGAAGCCGGGGCGGGTCGCTAGTTTTTTATAATGTAATGGCTGTAACCTGTTTTACACACCTTAATAAATAAAATAAAATAAAATTTCACGTTTATACTAGTAGGAGAGTTCCACACAAAAAATCATATCAAATCCATTGCTCCGTTTTGACGTGAAAAAAAGGGCTAACAAACAACCACATTCACATTAAATTATATTTCATTTTGTACATTTGGATAACCAACAGCTAGATTAAAATAATAGTAACGAAATACAAATTTCAAAGCCAATTACAGGTCTTCACAATTAGCACAGTAGAAATTTAGAATTTCCGGGAACGCTAACAACATATTCAGATAGTCATAGAAACATCGTCAGGAATGCCCAATGTAAGTACTTACAGGCTACAAATACACAAAGGTCCTGTATTTGAGTGCTAAAAAAAGCTCAAGAAAAATAATTTAAATAAGTAGCGAAAAAAAACTAATGTTCAAAGAATTTGCCATACTATAAACGTTTAGCCCTGGCTGGAGTTGTGATAAAAATATCAAGATCTAAAGTTTAAGTATAGTAAGGATAGTTTGGATATAAGCAAAAAATATAGTCCGTCTCGAATCGGATTCAGTAATTTTATATTTAAAAAAACAATAGAGGATTAGATACAAATTAGGTAGGATCAATTAGGAAGTAAAATAGGACAAAAGTTAGGACGTTCATTTTGCGGGTTTGATGCGGGTATTGAAAATTAAATTAAATGTAATAGCCGTGAAAGTTTCGAGTGTTTCCGGGTAAATTCTATGTTAGTTTTAACCCTATCGAAGATGTAGCTCCCGCGGGACGAAACTCGCCAAGTATTCAAGACCACGCCCGGGATGCAGCGGGAAAACTTACTTGATAATGTATGATTGATTTCACAAGGGAATAAAACATTCTCATGTTATTGTTAGAAGAATTTCCAACACGCCGGAAAGAAATCGAAACCATTGTATATTCAGAGTGGAAACGAAATTTGTTGCTACCGGGCGTTTCTTGTTAAGATATCGGGTCAGGATGCTGCGCAACCAGATCACTTAGGCATAGCGTCAACCTTGATCATTTGCACAATTTTCATACAACACTGGTACCACAATAGTTAGTATAAAAAGTTATCGGCAACTGGAGCAGGTATCAGTCATCGGTTTAGTTTTCATCTGGTCAGAGGAAATGAAGGCATTCGTGTTTTGCTGCGTTGGTCTCGCGGCGCTGGCCTACGTCAGCTGCCGGGACGTGACCCGGGAGCGGCGCGCGGCCGACCTGGAGGAGGCGGCCAGCCACCACGGCGGCGGCGGCAAGTGGGACAAGGGCGGCGGCCACGAGCACCACGCGCACCACCACCACGACCACGGGGAGAAGGGCCACAAGGGGTACAAGGGGCATCACCATCACGAACACGGCAAGAAGGGACACCACCACCACGAGGGGCACAAGGGCCACCATGACGAGCACGGCGGCCATAAGAAACATCACCATCACGACGACGGGTACCATCATGATCATCATCATGGAGAGAAAGGACACAAGGGACACGGACACCACGAAGAGGGTCACTATCACAAGGGTCACTCCACGAAGGGTCACCACGGTGTGCATAAACACGATGAGTTCAAGAAGGAGAAACATTTCCACGACCACCATCATGATGGCGGACATCACGAGCATCACGGTGGACATCACGAGGAGCACGGACACAAGAAGGGCGGTGATTTCCACCACGGACACAAGCACGGTGGTCACCACCATCATGAGCATGGCAAGGGTGGCCACCACGAGAAGGGCGGACACCACCACGATCACAAAGGTCACCACGACGAGGGCGGCCATCACGAGCATCATCATCATCATCATGACCATGGGAAGAAGGGCGGCCACGAGGAACACAAACACTGGGGTCATAAGAAGGGACACTAAGGTGTAACCTTTGCCCATATCGAGTTGCCAGTTATTTTAGGCCTAGGTTTAGCTAATTAAGCTTACCTTTAAGTATTGTTGACTGTGATTCATTGTTATTACTTTTATAAAATAAAAAGAATACAATTAAAGTTGTTACCTACTTAGAACTTTTTGACTTCCAGGAAAGGAAATTTAAAGTTTTTTCTTTTTCGAAGGAAAACAAACTTATCAGTTGCACGTCACGTTTCGACAACAAAGTTACATAAAATTGTTGGCTGTGGTCCGTTGGCACCGGCTCCCGGCAAGATAAGTACCAAACCTAATGTTGAGAAACTAGAGCGCTGCCCGAGATTGGCCTACATTTAACTGGGCGCGCAATTAGATGTGGTTGCAATCAAGCGTTTTCTATACAAAACAAGTGCAATACAGCTGAAATTGATAACGTTTCTCAATAGGGTTGTGTGGTACCTTGTCGCCGCCAGATGAAACCGCTCGGCTGAAAAAAGGCGAGCAAGATAAATGTTTCAATGTCAGCCCGGCTGCCTTTGTGTACTTTTACTATTCTTGTACAGTGGGATCTACAAACAAATTATGAAGCCATCTGTTGTGGTATGAACTCGAAACGATAATCATTTATTTATCTACGAGTGAGCTGAAAAACAAAAGCTTTGATTAAACTGTTAGTGAAATATGTTTTTATAACTGCTTTGATATAATTTTCTCGATACTCGTTTTCATTTTCGGGCTTAAAATTTTGTTGACTTGTTTTTTTCTTACTACCAAAGTAAATTATACAATGTAGGTAATTTACCTTCCTGACAGCCGTATCATCGAGTTTTGTCTCTTCGCAAACTTTTCAACGATATATTTGTACTGCGACGACCTTGTTACATCGACACTTGATGTTCTATTACGTCGAAAAACTGTACTGCTAACTATTTTGCTTCGAAAATATCATAGTGCGAAACCTTGTTACAGAGATGTTATGTTTGTTACTACTTACTTAGGTCATGCTGCGAAAACTAAAGTCATAACCAACATCGATTTTACCGAATTAAATACTGAATTGAACGAATAAAATGTACCGTTGGGCTGTATTAGGATAATACTTTTCTTAAAACACTGTGTTTTCCACAATCAATAAAAATGTTTCATTGTGATCAAGTACTCACAAATTCAAAACTCAAAACAAGGAAGATTGGTTCAGTACATGAAGCGTGAAGAGGTAACAAACAAACAAACAAACTCACTTTCGCTTTTATAATATTATTTAGGATTAGGGCTGGAGTTATAAGTATTGAAAGGTTTCAGTTACCGATAAACCGTTTAAAAAATTCATTTAAAAAGTTTAACTCCTTTGCTGGCATACAGCCAAGCGTGGCCGAAATTAGCTTTATTTTTAGCTCAGTTTTACCACCTAACTGCGACATCTAAATTGCATAAGCTACGAACAAAGAAACCGAAAAATATACATACAGCATGACATCTTTTATAGAACGCTAATGGTTTTCTCGTACTAAATATCCCCACAGGAGCAAAGCCGCGAGGCACAGATAAATTAGGTATATTATAATGATGAAATGATATTATAATGTTATAGAATATTTCGGGGTGGTAACCCTCATCACGTGTTGGCGGTTTAGAAACACAGAAAGCAGGGTTAACTAAAAGAAAGAAATATCAGTGTGTTTGATGTTAACCATATAATATATCTAAGATTCCTATTTTTCTTCCATTTTTTGACCTATGTCTAAAACAGGCGAGTAAATGTATGGCTTGAGAGTAATAGGTTTTATACACGCACTAAGTATACAGCCTCTTAAGCTTACTTTTTCAAAGTTTACCTTTTTTCATTTTATAGGTATTCTACTGTGAACATTCTGATGTTAGTTGTTCGCAATTTTGTTTGCAATATTACGTTTCATGTTAAATATTCAGAGCTAACCTCCCTTCTAATGTTACAGAAATCTCTTCACTATTTTAAAATTCCTTACAGTGGCACATACTGCCTCTTGAAATAATACCTGCATATTATTTCAAGAGGCAGTCTGTGCCACTGTAAGGAATTTTAAATAGCATTAATTTCGTAGAACAAAATATTATGACAATATTGCTCGGAGCTTACCTTAGGTGTTTACTAAACAATGATTTAGCTTTGATTTAGTAAGCAAGATCAAATCAAAGATAAGAATCTTTGTTTTGAACGTTTGCTACGAATTGGCGATTATGAAAGTGTTTGTGGCCCATTGGCCCCGTAGCGTCTCGTGGTTCAGTTTTCACGGTCGCCATCTACGAGACATGTCGAGTGCGGGTTCTAAGGTAATAGTCTAGAAGAATAATCTGAAAAGCCGTCTCCTTTTTAAGTTGAACGGCATGGAATGTAACAGTTTGACACCGCATGTTTTTAGACTAATTCGACCCTGCTGAGCACGATTTTGGTGTCAGACCAGTTTCCCCCCCCTTTTCATTGAAAATATGTCCCTCACCATGGTTTTCTCCGTTTTGTAAAAAAACTGTTAGATTTAGAAGAAAACTTTCAATGACAAAATTAATCTATATTAAATTACCTACCACATGATATGAATTTTATTTTTATAGGACAAAAAAAAAACCTTTACGAAGTATAAAATAGGTAGTTTATGGGGGTTAATTTGTTGTTCAATGTTTACAAGTTAGGCGCTGTCAGTTGTCAAAGGTGAACAAAAACTCGTACGACTGTTAATGGGGTCTTGTTTTATAAGTTAATACATCAAGATTGATTAGTGCATACATCAATTTGTTCCAAATTCAGTGGTTTCTCTAAATAATGGCAAAAATACAGTTAAAATTAAAAAAAAACCTCGAAATTTGGGTAGATGTTACTCAAAATCTATTAGATCTGTAAAAATAAAATGTATACCATGTGGTAGGTAATTTAATGTAGATTAATTTTGTCCTTGACAGTTTTCTTCTAGATCCAACAGTTTTTGTACAAAACGAAGAAAAACGTGGCGAGGGACATATTTTCAATGAAAAGGGGGGGAAGGGCGGAAATTGGTCTGACACCGGGCAAAATCGTGCTCAGCAGGATTGAATTAGTCTAAAAACATCCGGTCTCAAACTGTTACATTCCATGCCGTTCGAAGTCGTAATTTTCAAAAATTCTTTTGTCTATAATGAAACTGAAATTCACATACTTTTTTATTATTATGCTACTAAGTAGTTACTTATTTTAGCCTAGTGGTAGGATTATTTCCATTCTGAGAATAAAATATAATGTATAAGCTTATTTTAAATTCTTTCAACCAGATTTTTTGAAAGCTTTTCTTTTAATTAATAATTTGAAGACTCTGAAATTCTGCACCCGTATTACTTATTTTAAGATGATAACTTAATCATACTACTTAATGTAAGTTAGAGAGAATGTTTGTTCTCAATCACGCAAATACTACTATATGGATTTTGATAAAATTTGGTACACGGGTAGAAAAATACCAGGAATAGCACATAGGGTACGTTTTATCCCGAAATTTCCACGTAATCGAAACCCCAGGGCTCAGCTAGTCTTAGCTTAAACTATAAGATAGTCGTACAAAAAAACAAGCTTGCTATAGAATTGACGTAAGGAAAAAGGAAGGGAGAAGAAGTACATTATCGGAAATCAACGACTGTTTATTAGAGCCTAACTTTTTGTTTGCTAAAGTTTTCTATTGTAGTAAAAGTGCAGTGACCCAGTTGCCGTTGTACTATTCTAGGGCGGTCTTGTTTATACGACCTTAGTCTACAAATAAATACAGACGTTTCGCGGTCACAATAACTCGTGATTCATTTTACACACCTGTAGTAATTAACTAATTTGTCCACACTACCTACGTTAACAGAGATGTTTTTATAGTACCTATACTAGCTTTCGCCCGCGACTTCGCCCGCGTGAATTTCCCACAGGAACAGTGCTTTTTCCCGGGATGAAAGGTACCCTATGTCCTTCTCCGTACTTCTAGCTATGTGTATGCGAAATTTCAGGAAGATTGGTTCAATAGATAAAGCGTGAAGAGGTAACAAACAAACAAACAAACTCACTTTCGCATTTATAATATTTGTTAGGATTAGGATTTAAAGACCTACTAGCCCTGAGTTTGACTCCCAGGTATTTATCCGCTGCAGTTGCCGATGCATTTACATTGCAAGTGTATTTACTTTTGTGCTAAATAAATGCACCGCTCCGTAGACATCTGTCTCGACTTTAGAGAAAGAAGGAATAACATTAATATCCGAACAAAACTGCTTCGACTTTATTGGATTCGGCGCGTATTTTTTGTGTGTATCTACGATCTCCAATATCGCTCTTGGTAAAAGATGCGACCAAAAAAATAAGAACAAAAGTATTAGTAAATACATAAGTAAGTACCGCAAAATACAAAAAACAAAATAAGTAAGTATTATCATTACAAAGGTAAAACTGTTATCTTGTTGTATATCATACAAGTGTATCTATATGTACTAGTCAAGTATCTTAATTAAAGATGGTATTACTAATAATACTCTATTAGATATGCTCAAAAAAGAGCATATCGTCTCGCAGCTACTTGCTAATTGTGGCACCTGGGAGTAAGCTCTATACAACAGGTTGTCGAAAAATACGTGAACATTCGCATCATTATACACTGTTATTAGACACATTATTAATAAAACTTTTCAGATTATTAATATAACTTTTAGGTTGTAGATAAATAAGTAGGTATAATAATTTGTAGTAAAAGCAAAGTCAGGCGCCGCGCGGAGTTTGGTGGAGCACTGTCATCGGCGGGGTCGGATTCTGCGTCGCGTCTCGACGCGTCTCGGGGCTTACACAACTCTTTATATAAAACTGCTGCGCCATCGGTGTTGTTGACAATTTTATCACTGTGCTGTGTTGTATTCGCACGCCCAAAAATTAAAACGAAGTATGAAGGTGGCTTTGACTCTAGGATTTCTTACACTCCTTATCGTTGTTAACGCGCGACGTCTTCCTCAAGCCAAATATGAAGCGTCAGATAAAAAATCAGTAGGCGACCAGCAACCCGCCGCCAGTGGCCATGACAAGGGCCATGGTCATAACTTTGACCACAAAAAAGGAGGAGGTAAGGAGCATCATGCGCATCACCATGATGAGCACGGCGAGCACGGGCGGAAGGGATACAAGGGGCACCACCACCATGAGGAGGGCAAGAAGGGACACCACGACAAAGAGCAACATAAAGGCGACTACGACGACCACGGTGGACACAAGAAGGAACATCATCACGAAGATGGCCATTACGACGAGCACCATAAGGGAGAAAAGGGGGAAAAGGGTCACAAATACGAAGAGAAAGGCCACTACAACAAAGGACACTCCACCAAAGGACACCACGAAATACATAAAATCGATGAGTTTAAAAAGGACAAACACTTTTTCGACGAAGAAGGCGACTCGGGTCACGAAGAGAAACACGGAGGATTTCACGAGGAACATGGACACAAGAAAGGCGGGCACTTCAAGAAAGGGCATCACAAAGGCGGCCACCACGAACACGAGCACGGCGAGAAGGGACACCATGAGAAAGGTGGTCACCACCACGAACACAAGGGCCACAAGGAGGCGGCCGGCCACGATGCGCACCACCACCACCACCACGACCATGCCGAGAAAGGAGGTCACGATCATCACAAGAAATGGGGTTACAAGAAAGGACATTGATGAACTAGATAGAACCAATTTAACGGCATGTTATATTAATGTTGTGGCCGAAAGGTTACCGGCGATCGAATCGTCGGTCCATTTTTTATTGCGTCAATTGTGGCTATTTCCCAACTTAGTTTCAGTTGTTGTCACAACTTTAACTTTTTGTGTTAAGTCTGAAAAAAGTGATAATAAGCTACTGCGATTATAATTTATTTTGATACGTTTATTGTAGTTAAATTTAATACTTAATAAATTATTTTTGTTATATTTAAGTACCTAGGTAGGTACTTTATTAAGTTTTACCATTTTTAAGAAACTTTATGACGAACATTTGGTTTTATTTTTGAACCCAACGTTGTCGTTTTAATTTATAAATGACTTTCACAACACAACCCTTCCCTGTACCCTAAGATATTCTCTCGGGTGGATATGGTTGTAGTATGGCCCATCTCTACGGAAATGCTTTTAAAATAATTAACGTTGATAACCGCCACTCAGGATTCTGTGGCTACGTGAAGTAAAGAGCGCCACATAGCTACCTTGTTACAAGGTTTCGTAGCGAGTGATAGCGTGTAAATGAAAATGGCTACCTATTTAGAAAACCCGAATCTGATAGGAAGGTACTTAATTTATTTTATTTATTTGAAAAGTTAGAACATTTTATTTTACTTTTTGTCCTTACTTTGTATATTCTTTTCTATAAATGGTACAACAATGTGTTGATTTATCTATCTACCTACATTCCCAGCTTGTACTGAATGTTCCTGTATTTTCTTTCTATACGTTCTATTTTTTTTATTAGATTTTTGATAGATACTGAATAGTAAAATAGTGTTTGTAAGTAGTAGGTAGAACTACGTACCAATTAGTGAACGAATGTCACTGAAGTACAATATTGACATTTGATACATATCTATCTATGTTAATTAAAATAGAAAAAGAAAAAAATATATAATGCTATCATATTGTAAAAGCATGAAAAGAAATAAATAAGAAAACTTTTATTATTTTATGGTAATTGGCTAATTGCTCTACAGAAATAGAAAACATACCTGAATAACAAACGCAGCAAACAACATAACGTTACTTTATTTTTGTTTCAAACTGTACACTCATAAACTATCATGAACCTAATCAAAAAATTACATATTGTAACGGATGATTTCCCAGGAATTACAGAAATTATATGTAATCAATACCGTTATTATTATATTACATGCTACGGGTAACAAACAATTGGTGTTTGCCTGAGACCACCCGACAGAAGTGAAGTCTTCGTCAGGGTGAGGTCCCTTTGTCGACTCGAGCAACTTCACCCGAACGAGCGTTACATAACCAAGGGTTTCGCCCAACGTAATCAAAGTTGAAGAGTGATCAACAATATGAAGCGCAGGAACCCACCAACTGCAGCACAGCAGCCTATTAACAATGAAAAGTTTATCGTCGGTGGTGCTTACGCCTTCCTTCTCAGGGTAAGGGTTCTTGTTATTGTTTGACCATTTTTATCACCAAACAGCTTTTGCCCACAGACACACTTTCACCACTGGGACAACTCAATGGGACTGTGAGATAGACAGGAATTTCTAATATTCCTTTCTACTCTCTCCGCTATAGATGTATTTTTTTGCGTTCAGCGGCTCTATCTCTGCTTTGATTTACCAATCAGGCAATTAGCGTAAAATTTTATATACAATACTTAGGATACCCTTATAGATTTTTTATCGATTAACAATTGACGAGTTAACGTCATTGTAAGTTATATAATTTATTTCAGGTATCAAGTTTCTTCGGCCTAGCCCCGCTGAGGTTCAAGACACACGCCAATGGCTATTTTGTATCATTATCTATACCTATGTGCATATACAGCTACATATTGATTACTGTTCTGGGTAAATGTAAAAAAAAATCTTTATAAAAAAAATAGGTGCCATGACCATATAAGATAGGAAAAGCCCTTTCTCTTGATTCTTTTGATATCAGAAAATTTTAAAACATTTTTTTTTCTTGTTTAAACTATAAAAATACAAATAGGGGAATCAACCAACAGCGGGGATAAGCATCAAGACCCAAGCTACCGATGATCAGGATTCTAACAAAAGGAATGCGGGCGTCACAATGCGGGCCGTACCTATCCCAAAGTACAGATTATTATAATTTAATTATTCAGTGCACAATTACTAGAGTAACTTATTATTATTATACTTATACTTTAACATCTTCAGAACGTGTCAACTAATTACTTATACTATGTTCCTACAGCGACGATAGCGATATTTCTTATGTTCTCAAAAGGGCCGTATGATAAAAGGGTTTTCCATTTTTACTTCCGATTCCACGCTATCAGAAGCCGTTTTAAAGTGTGAGCTGATCTTCATCATTATTAAAGCAGCCACCGGTGTGTTTGGAGGCCCTACCCGAATGAGGTGCATGCTAAAATATATGAATGCCATGGCTTTGGTGAGTCTGCTTTCGTGCCCGAGTGTGCCATACGGAACCCTATAATATGCATCCACTGTCTGGCTGTCCATCTGCCTATCTCTGGAATTTGGTATAAAATTTTAAAACGAAACAACAACATTATAGCTGATTCGGCGGACTTTGAAAACTGAAAACTTCATTGATGCAACTAACTTGTTCACGCTTGTTACATGGTAGACATCCGAGACTATAGATTTTCAAAAGCTACCATACTTACAGATCTCTTGCTTTTACTTTATCTACACTCATCACCCTCTTTATAAACGCTCTCCGGTTTTGGGTGTGCTTACTGAGTTTATCTTTTAGAAAAGTCTGAAATTTGAATTCAGTACATTCACCGAGGTGGACTACTTTCGTTTTCATAATCATATAATAAAGCGTTGTCAACTGATTGACACAATGGGAAACTTACAGCAAGCCAACCAAAGGTCCCCACAGAAATCGGATTTTCATTCCTAATTATTGTTACCAGCACATTTATTTTTATTTATTTATTTTTTTAGAACCAACAGCTGTAGGTACATATTAATAAATCATTAATCAATGCTAATTTTCAGGTCGACCAACGTATCGACACTCAGTACTCTCAGACAAAAGAACGCAGATTACGGGGAGGTCTCGTCTTGTTCGCCTTTTTCATTTCCTTGCTTTCGATTTGTGATATCTTGATCGCCACAATGGTGGGGA
Organism: Ephestia elutella; assembly: GCA_018467065.1. Taxonomy (NCBI): domain Eukaryota; kingdom Metazoa; phylum Arthropoda; class Insecta; order Lepidoptera; family Pyralidae; genus Ephestia; species Ephestia elutella. The sequence goes on from CM031575.1 coordinate 8,214,008, forward strand.
CAGAAGGAAAATGTAAGTCCGAGACAATAATTGCATCATGAGAATACCGTGGTCTATCTTGAGACCAAATCTTTGAGGAACAGGAAGTCTAAATAGAAAGAGTAAGAGAAATGAAATGTTGAATTTTTTACTGCAGGTTGTGGCTTCTTCTATACTTATGCCATTCTTCTGATCTTTATAAAGTTTATTATTGATAGTTATACTTTTTTATTGCAGGGGATATATTGACCTACAGCGTTTTCTTTATAATCTTTTGCCAGATCATAGTATTGCAAACTCAGTTTGCATTCACCGTGATGTCATTGTATACTCGCTTTAAAGCCGTCAATCAAATTTTGACCATCGCTGGCCATTTATCCGTATCCTATGGTAATTTTTTTTCCAAATGTGTTTTTTTTAATAAAAATCAATTTTGTTTTATAAAATAATCTTAAGTTATCGTGAATTATCTCATACTACTTAATGGTCCATGTACCAGTGAATGTAATTTTGCAACTATTAATCTATTTCTAATAATACGAGCACAAGCTCCGTTTCCTGTTTCTCTGTTCCTCTGTAAATGCTGCTGGAAAACCAGATAATTTTTCATATATTTCAGATAAGGGTTTAGATGTAGTTAACATCTTTGCAATTCGCGTGGATTCAAATGATGCAGAATATGAGATTTTCGTCGTGAGGGAATCTGGTAAGGCAAGAAAAAAATTAGAATCAACTTGAAATTTTACTTACTTTTTTTTGAGTCACATTGTGTTTGTGACAAACTTAATCTCGTCACACTGCATCTCAAGCTAGGAACTGGAACGAGGATAAAGGCCCACTTAGACGGTGCAAGTTTCTTGTACATACAAGAGCAATAATTACATGCAATAATTGCAGTGCAACAATTGACTAAGAATAGTTGCAAGCAACTGTTGTTTAGACCATGCAAGTATTTACAATTTAATTGTTTGCAACAGGCAAGAAACTTGCACCGTCTGAATGGGCCAGGATATATTTTGCAGGGACTGGCGTGCCTCGTCCGATGCTTTCAGGATCTCTCAGTGATACCGTGCAACGCGTCGCTATGATCCAAGGTATGCTTTACGACGTGGTACAAGACATCAACAAAAGCTACGGTCTCATTTTGGTCATGATGTTGAGTTCACTGCTGATCAACCTCATCAGCACCGTGTACTTTGCTATTCTGAAAATGTGTAAGTAAATTAAACATTATATCTCGATGAAGCCAGTTCATCAAATAAAAGTGAAAGACAAAACTGTCATTATTTATTTAAAATATATGTCTTGTATCTTTATTGAATTGACCGTTGACTTGTTTTACAGTGTCCGATGCCGATGACCTCTATTACTATGAAATTTTGAAATGTCTATGGTTCTGCTTATACTTGCTGAATTTATTTATGTTGGTAGAGCCGTGCCATTATACCATAGCAGAGGTAAAATTTCAATGAAGCTAGATTTTTTTAAAGGATTTTTTAATCTATATACATATAATAAAACAGTAAAATTATTTTGTCTGCACATTTAGTATTTTTGACTGAAATGGATAGAGGGACACTTTTAATATGAATAATAGAAATCAAAAAAAAAAAATTGGAAATGTCATTTCACGCAAAAACAACTGGACGGATTTGAATGAAACTTTTTTGTTGTATAGCCATTAAGCCTGGGCAACATATAGGCTATAATTGATTTTGAAAACTGGAATGCCTGATGAAGAACCATAACAGAACAGCTGAACTATAAGAAATATGAAAATGGTACCTTTGCAAAAGTTTATCAATCTGACGAGCATTTTCTGTTGACATGCTCGTATAAAAATCGAAGATCAGGATTATCTGATGAAGAACTCCAAGAGACCAGCTACACTATTACGTATATGGAAATGGAGCCTTAGCAAAAGTCGGTGAACCTGATGAGAATTTTCTACTGACGTTTTGAAGATTATTCCCGTGGGACACGGGATAACCAAATGGCTGAAATGTTGAGTAGGTACTGGAGTTTAAGTTACTACAATTTGGAACACAAAAAGATTTTTCACCTTAGCGAAACTCACGCGGGCGAAGCTGCAGGCAACAGCTAGTAATAAATAATTCTATAACTTGCGAGCCTGGACTCAAAGCTAAAAAAAGCTCTCCTCTTGTCATTCCATGTAAATGCGCGATGTGTAAATATAACTAGTGGTAAATAGGTGCATAGCATTGGTATACACCACATTCTACTTTTATTTATTTATAGCATTTCCTTAATTCGGGCGACTTCTTAAGTGGAGTGGTAATAATATTTTGCTATACCTGGTTTGGATGATATGCTGCCTAGTGGATATTGGTAGAGTTGTACTTAAAATTTCCATTTGTCATTTTCAATTCAGGGCAAAAAGACTGAAAGTCTAGTAAATCGCATGAGCATGGAGACTCCGACTTCTGGCGCACTGGCCTCTCGCCTGGAGTTATTCTCTCGCCAACTGATGCTGCAACGCATTGGTTACGAGCCCATGGGTTTCTTTTCTCTAAACCGTTCTCTTGTAGTTTCAGTAAGTAAATAGTTCTAGTACACAAAAATCGTAGGTACCTTAAAAATACGAATCGATGTTATTGTATGAAAACTGCTGTAGATTTTATTGCTTAAGAAGAAATATGTACAAATTATAGACAATTTCTTTTTCTAATTGTGGCAGTACTGCAAACATATGAAAGCTTTTGATTTTGTAGGCACAAATGCCTATTACAAACATTAATTATTTCCGTACATAACATTCATAATGCTGTAACATAATTATTATTAAAATAAACTTTTAATTCCGCTCTTTTGGGATTCCTAAGACTTCGGGAAAAGCTAGCTACCCACGTTTGCACACGCAACCATTCGCATACATTTTCATATAATCTCTTTCTTTTTCAGATGTTTGAGATAATGGTAACTTATTTGGTGATATTGCTGCAGTTCCGGGAATAGATTAGTTTCCCTGAATAGAAAAATCTAGTTTTGTCTTCTTTTTAGGGTTCCATACTTCAAAAGGCAAAAACGGAACTCTTATAAGATCACTTTGTTGTCCGTCTGTCTGTCTGTCAAACATTTTTTTACTCAGGAACGCTTAATAAAAAAGGTATCAAGTTGAAATTAATTTTTAATACTCGACTTTTTAAAATCCACGTTATCTCTCAGCAAGTCAACGCATTCAGGAGATATTACCGTAAATGTTGCGAATTTTCAATTAAGACGCAAGACAGGAATCAAAACCTATGGAGTACTTCCTGTTGACCTAATGTTATAAAAGTTGGCAAAAAGCAAAGGCTTACAGTACTTATACAAAAATAAATCTGAAAATTGTAAATATGTTGTGTGAAATAAAAAAAAGATAAGTTAAGTTATGCATGATAATAAGTGATAAGATGATAATAAGTTAAGCATTTAACATTATAATTATAACTCTAACTAAAGACCAACTATAGTTTCAAAAACAAACTTAACTTTGCCGTCAGGTTTTTATAAATCTAGAAGACTTTACTTACTTCTGATTAGTCGTGGAGGTAACCATAGAGATAATTATCCTAATCGTATGTCGGAAGGTAACTAACTCCTGTATATAAAATGTCGGAAAGTAACAAACTCCTGTACAACCCAAAATTTTTAGAATCTAAGGTATCTAACAATTGCGTCATTTATAATTTCATTTGGTTACCTAATAAAACGGAATATTTAAATCATGAATCTTAAAAAACCGACCAAGTGGTAGGTATAAGTAAGGTTTTTATTCCCTTTGGAAGTCGCAAAATACCTGTACTATTCCTTTATCGCAGTGTGTAAGCCAATATCCCTAACGTAATTTCAAATAAGCGTTTGAACCATAGACTCAGAATTAATATAAGTACTAAGTACATAGACCTAATTTATTGGACGTAGTAGGTACCTGGTTTGAACATGCAATATTTGCGGTAATATCTTTTGATCGCGTTGACAAATAAGTTTGATTATTCTACAGCTGAAAGATATGTACCTATAGTTGATATAATTATGAACTTGATGCCTTTGTGCGATATAAGGGTTCTGTTATGATAGTTTGAGGTACAGAACCAAGAACAGAAAAAACATGTATTGGATATACCTTTATGCTATCCTAGAATTTTATTCTTGTTCCAGAGAAATGCTCGAACAGACAAGCAAAACAAAAAAATATACCATAATTTAAATATCTATGTAAGTTACTGTACCTATTACAGTATTTCTGGAGAATTCCAAAATTATCATGTAGGTACAAATCAAAAATGTAAATGAATCAGAACCTTATCAATTATGTGTCCTTAGTACTTACAACAAAGATACTACAAACAAACAATCTTTCTTGAATTTCCCTGACTAGAAAAACCTTTTATGGCGGTCGAGCAAAAGCGTAGTAAAGCAGCTTTGACTTCTAAAAGGTTTATTCCTTAAAAAATAAAATAATTATTGATTTTGTTTTCACAAAATGAAATGAAAGATCCAAAAAAACAAAAAGCAAAATTTTACAAAAAGGCAAGGTATACGTTGATTTGTTACTAAGTACCTATACCTTATTTTTCGAGGTGAAAATGCCGATAAACATGCCACCCTTCTGCTGGTACAGCAGGGTATCATGTGGGGCTCGAACCCACTAAAAACACCTCGGTATCCCTCTCTGCACACTAAATACCACATTTCAGGTGCCAAAGTAAAAATTAAGAAATCACTTTGCTGCATATTATCAAGAAAAAAAAACATAAGTGTCTCAAAAATAAAATTTCATCCATTTTCATTTGTTCGATGCAGAGTTATCGAGGGATGCTGACGAAAAACCGGAAAATAGGGAGTGGTTCCGTGAAAACTTAAAGGCAATGATATACTATATAAACATAAAGGTAAGTTCGTAATAGTTAAAGGTACGGAAGCTGGGCCTAGAAATTGAAATTTGTTATATCCACGCAGCTCTATCATTTAAATTTTAAAAATTAATATGATAACATATTTACCTAAGGTATATTTTACACATTCTAGTAATTGATAGATAAGTACACCTATATATATTTCCGTCAAATCTTCCGTCATAAGTAAAAGACGTATGCATGATGCAACACGGTTCCGTTCCGCGCGCGGAAGTCCTTGTTGCTCGATGGTTAATTGAGTTATGATATAAAATCAACAAAAATAATTATAGGTACCTTACGAATACCTATTAAAAAAATTTTTTTTTTGCCGATTCGTAATTAATACAGAAATCTACCCAAGTATACAGAATACGAACGGATAAAAATAAACCGAAAAAGGAAAGGAAAATTTGGTTACTTACGTGGTTTATTCCCAATTCTGGAAATTCATGGCAACATCCGAGTATTTTAGAAGGTGCTGGGTTACCAGGGTACTCCGCCCAGGATGAGAAAGATTAGCTGATGAAGCTTATCGATATCGCCTCTGGCTATAAATTTATCAGGGATTTGACAGCCTTTAAAGCTAAAAACATACTCGCCCGCTGATTAGAAAAAGAGTTTTAAACGACGCAAGGAAGTGTCATCTACCTATTTAATGCTTATTTTTATGGGTTCAGTTTTTTTACTAGCATCTCGGATTGTCATCATCATCTAGTACATAATATCTCGATCATCACATTTTTTAAACCAACTTTTCAAACATTTACAATCAGACACATTATGGCCCGATCAAAAATACATTTAAAAAGGCCACTTTGATAAATCACAATAATCATATTGTGAATTTGTATGGGAAATAGGTCACCATTTCCTATACAAATTCATCACAATATAATGCCCTCAAAGTGGCCCTTTTAGATCCGATATTATGGCCATGACGATTGATATAATGATTAAAAAGAGCCTCAACTTGAGGGATCTACTTTGCAGCCGCGTAACCAGTTTCATCATACACCTATTTGGAAGCGCATCATTAGGTCAGCTTTAACATTTAAATTGTAATGAAATAAGTACTTTTCCTTTGCAAAACCCAAAAATGAAAATGCCTTATTTACAAAAACAACTTTTTTTTTCTAATATCAAGTATTTGGTCCAAAATATATACATTGTAAAAAACTTAAACTAAAATTTTCCTATTTAATAAAGTCCATTAATGGCCTTTCTTATGACCCCAGTGTTTGTGTTCCTCGTGGCCACCCTTCTTCCCATGGTCATGATGATGATGATGATGCTCGTGATGGCCTCCCTCATCGTGGTGACCCTTGTGGTCGTGGTGGTGTCCGCCCTTCTCGTGGTGGCCCTTGTGGCCGTGGTGGTGCTCGTGGTGGCCGCCCTTCTTATGCCCGTGATGGAAGTGTCCTCCCTTCTTGTGACCATGTTCATGGTGATGACCGCCGTGACCTTCCTCGTAGCCACCTTCTCCCCATTTGTCATGGAAGTGTTTGTCTTTCTTAAACTCGTCTATTTTATGCACCCCGTGGTGACCCTTGGTCGAATGTCCCTTATGGTAATGACCCTTTTCTTCGAAGCCGTGTCCCTTTTCACCTTTCTCGCCGTGGTGATGATGATGGTGATGGCCTTCGTCGTGATGATGGTGTTTTTTGTGGCCGTGGTGTTCGTCGTGGTGTCCCTTGTGTCCGCCGTGGTCGTGGTGGCCCTTTTTGCCGTGCTCGTGGTGGTGGTGTCCATGGTATCCCTTGTGTCCCTTGCCACCGTGATGGTGGTGGTGGTGACTGTGGTGCTCCTTGCCGCCGCCCTTCTCGTGGTGCGAGGCGGCGGTGTCCAGGTCGGCCTCGCGCCTCTCTCGCAGGTTCCTGGCCGCGCTTAGAGCCAGGAACAGCACCACACAGCTCGCCACGAGAGCGCCCTTCATTGTCGTGCTCACTTCCGCCGCTTTTGATTTCACTGTCGCTGTCTTTGTTAGGGTCTACAACCTTTTATAGACGATGGTTTTCTCAGCGCCTGCATTGAGCAACCCTATTGCAGCTGTTTGTGTTCACTTACGCAGCAGACAAGGCCAAACGTCCGGTCCGGACGTTGTTGGTCAGACTAGAGGAAATGACACTCAGTAATTTTAATTAGCATGTAATCAATTATCTCTTTCATGAAACTTATTGTGTTTTTGATTTCGGTTTAACAGAGAATTTTATCAAATTAAATATAAGGGCCACTGTTTAAAGCATAAACTTTCATTGTGCCTGATTATATATAGTCTACATGAAATATAATTTTAATTAACTTCAGCATTTCACCAATTAATAATAATGATTTAAGCATATAATTTAATGGGAATATATAACGTTCATTAAATTAATTAATCCTTTCAATGAGTATCTATCTGTTATTGGTAGCTTTAATTAAAAGCTTGAAAACAATGCCAGATATTCAGAAGTATAAATTAAAAATAACCGCCGAAATCAACCAGAAAGGAAATAAAATAAAGAAACCTTTGTTAAAAACACACTCTTTATCTGCTCAACTACGATGCTATACAGACATACAAGACACAAATACAATTTTATCCGTCGTTTTTGCGGCGCGGAAGAAAAAAAAGATCTAAATTACGCAAAGAACAATTACACGGGCCCTAGGAGTTTGGTTACCGGCAATTAATTTATTCACGATAAACATTTTGTCTATTGTGTTCATAGGGAGGAATGAATTTTAAAAATAGAACATGATAAATTCCTTTAGGAATCTGCTACTGTCATAAATTTAGAAAAAAAAAAATGATGGAATTTGTTTTTCTATGTTTACGGCTTTGGTTCTACACAGAAAATACCTCGGACCAACCGAGGAAAATACCGTGTTTGAAAAAAAAAAAACTCAAAAGAACTTCGATTTTAAACATATCTTTTTTTTTCTACGTCTTTGGATACTACATGTTTTAGCCAATGCTAGCATTGAAAAAAAATCATTCTTGAGAAAAGAAAAAATCTGCTGTATTTAGGCTTACCGCTGTATTTTCTTCGTTTTTATTAATATTTTTCTTATTTATAAATATAAGTATATGTAAAATACTTAATTATGACACTTAATTTGTAATAAATAAATGAGGTGCATGGAAGTAATAAGTACCTTTGTACAACTGGAAGGTTTACTTCAAAATCCGTGACAAACAAAAATGAACTTAATGTTGAAGACAATAGTACTGTTTTTAAAATAATCATAGTTAAAATAAAAAACGTGCCCGAAAGAGAATCACTTTCCCGTCATTGTGTCCCTTTCACTCAGTTGCTATGTTAAGAATTTACTTCTATTTAGTAGAAAACGTTTACAATGAATCAATGGAAATTCGTTGTGTAAGTATTTCTTATTTATTTACTAGGATACCATCTAGATACAACTATTACTTGAAATCATATTCATTAGGCAACATATTGGAAGAAATCTATACATACATATAATAAAACAGTAAAAATATTTTGTCTGTACATGCAGTATTTTTTACTGAAATAGATAGAGGGACACTTAAAAAGATTAATAGAAAGCAAAAAATTTTTTTTTGAATTATCTGTCTGTCTTTCTGTCTGTCTGTCTGTATGTATGTACGCGTTTCACGCAAAAACTACTGGACGGATTTGAATGAAACTTTTTTTGTTGTATAGCTGCCTGGCAACATATGGGCTATAATTAATTTTGAAAACTGGAACACCTGATGAAGAACCTTAACAGAACAGCTAAACTATAAGAAATATGGAAATGGTACCTTTGCAAAAGTTTATCAGTCTGACGAGCATTTTCTATTGACGTATAAAAATTGAAGATCAGGATTATCTGATGAAGAATTCCAAGAGACCAGCTACACTATTACATATATGGAAATGGCGCCTTATCAAAAGTCGTTCAACCTGATGAGCATTTTCTACTGACGTATAAAAATTGAAGATTATGGAACATGTGATGAAGAACTTCAAAAGACCAGCTACTCTATAAAATAAATGGAAATGGGGACTTAGTAAATGTCGTTCAACCTAATGAGCATTTTCTACTGACGTATAAATAGCCAGGACACGGGATAAGACAAAGAGGGACTCGGGGTGGGAGTGGTGGTACACGGGAAATTGTAGATAACGAGCAGATGAAGATCGTTTATTGAATGAAATATCACTTTTGATTCATTTTAACACTGTAACTGTACTACGAGTACCTAATATAATTGGATAACCAGAGATCTGAAATTTTGAGTAGGTACTGGAGTTTAGGTTACTACAGTTTGGAACTCAAAAAGATTTTTCATCTAAGCGAAACTCACGCGGGCGAAGCCGCGGGCAACAGCTAGTTAATTAATAACGCCTTTAGTCCACCCACGCGTTCGCATACGGCAACAAAACTTGTCAGTTGGATGAGAGCGTTTCGTATATGCTGTGTCTCGTTCAAACTAAGCGAGATTAGTATAGTTGCATCCTTATCAGTACGTTCGCACGTAGCTGCGAAGTAGCTGTTACAATGACGACGTAGGCGATTCGCTAATGTCATGTTTCGCTTCGCAATGCGTCATGTAATCAGAAATCAATGCGATGCGACGTGCAAAAATATACACCAATATATTAAAATATAAATTCTTGATTTCATTCTACAAAACATGCCATATAAAAACCGGCAGTGTATCGCAGACGTTTCGCAATCGCAAGCGTTTCGCAGCGAATCGCTTTCGCATGCGAACGCGTCGGTGTACTAAGGGCGTAATAGCATGAAAAACTTTCTAGTTATGGAAATAGTAAATATTTGCAATACACTAGCAACACAAATTAAACAAAATGGCTGCTTTTTTTCTGCAGCGCGTGAATTTAATTGTTTTTAATAATTATTATTATTGGAGTTTGAGAATGGTTAATAAATGTTGTGCTATTAGAGGTTGCAATAAAGAAATCATACCCAGGTTGTGGGATTTCCTTCCACGGGTAAGTTTTCATTTCTGGTAGTAGGGTGACTACATAATAATTATAAAGAAAATAAATGTATCCTAACAAAGATTTTTTTTTCAGATTACTGCAAATATAGAATTAAGAAAAAAATAGATTGGGATGATTCGTGGGAAATTAACTAATAACTCGTAATATGTAGCTTACATTTCCAACCTGAGGATTACCGGGCGGATTATTAAACTAGCTTTACGCTGCTGCAAGAAGAGAAGTATTGGGCTCAGACGCCCTATCTGAGGATGATCTGAGCGACATAACAATAGGGCAGTTATTAAAATCCTGCAAAGTAACAGGTAGATTCAGTGGGTCGCCACCAACCTGAGTTACCAGGTGACTCAAAACCCTATACATACGGGTCTCGGGGAATTGGGTGAAATGGTCCCGGCATGAGTGGACTGATCATCCGTCTGGAGCTTGCGCTGGCGTCCCCAATAAGTAAATAAAATAAACAATAACGTTTAAGTAATTAAATAAATCGTTTTTTTAACTTGAGTATTATTTTACTTAGTTTATAAATAGTAATATATTTTATTGAACCTATGGGATAGCTACATATTTTTCTAGTAGCGTAATTGTAGATGCGTAAGAGCGCAAACGAGCGTAATTTTGACTCACACACAACTCACGAAAGTAGGCTCATTGTCTTCACACTGACTCATGACATGTGACATGTGGTTCACTGGTCCTAAAAATTTTGTTTAATATGGTCACCCTCGTCAGAAAGGGACGCGCCACGATTTCGAGCCTCTCTTTCGGCTCGCTTTTCTAGTCTCAGTGAACCTTCCAGTTGTACAAAGTACTTACTACTTCCATGATGAGGTGTATTTTCTACCAAGATTAAAAAGAAGAAAATACATGGTGATTGTCTTATATAATCTAGACCAAGCCTATGATTCGCAAATCGTGACACGTCGGTGCATCGCGTGGTGCAACTTTTGACAGTTAAATTCGATAGTGACGAGACGTGTAAACTTTTCAATCATTAATCATGCTATTTTTTTTTAAGTATTTTATTTCGATTATAATAAAAAAGAAGATAAATAAAATATTTGAGGCCTGTTTGCATTTTTATTTTGTGTTATGAACTTTATACATTACTTTAAACTATTTACATGTAACAAATGAATTCCATATTTAAATGGATCTATTGATTATGATATATTTATATGCGAGTGTCGGCTGTGCCAATCACTAATACATCTATCTTGTCATTTGTTTCTATCTTGTTTATGAATTATCTGCTCACGCAGAAAACAATAGGACTTGACCGATAATAGTCCTCTAATATTAAGGGAAAATCTTTGAAGCTCTATGCAATAGACTATTTTATAGTGTTTTTTGTTTACTTTCCTTATATTCGAAATGAAAAGTAGAGTGCTTACTACGAGTAAATGACATTAATTCATACTCAGATTATAGCCGCCCTCGCTGAGCTCGGGCGTCTAAACACCTCGTATGATATCGATGTCATCCGACCCTAGTAAAGCAATCTACTATTTTTTATCAGACCAAATAGAAATAGGTTATTTGGAAGATTAAAGCTGTAAAGACTGGCGCATGTGAAAATATACTAAACACATTATATCACATGTAGGTTAGGTATGTAACAGGTAAGAATGGAATGTTGTACACATACTTAAATCAATTATGAACTTGAATCCTTTGGTGTCGAAATTCTACGTTAGAGGTTTAGGGTTAAGATGTTACAAGGATAGAGCAAGTCAGTTTTATGTTATTTTGTAAAAACATTCATACATATCTACATACTATCACGTCTGTTTCCGACGAAGGTAGGCAGAGAGTATGAATTTACACTTGCTGATGTTGGAAGTACTTTGTGCCATAACTATTTTTACTATATAAATGAGCACAACTGAGATTAACGTTTCCCAGAAATGAGGCCTAGGTAGATGGATTGAGTTTCTTCAATAAAATTATATCATAGTTCCAAATTCCATCCAAACCGTTAGAGCATGAAGGTAGAAGAAGCCTTGAGATATACCTACTACTTTTCGTGATAACAGAAAAAAAAAACGTATCTTTAGAATATTTTTAACAGTTACATAATTATTTATTTTTAATTTAAAAAAATAAAATAAAAGTAAGGTTTGCTCTTGACCACAATCTTGCCCGATGATAGAGATGAGGACTACGGCGCAGCGAACTTACCCAGAAGCAGCTATTTATTCATTCACTTTGATTTTGAAGAGAGTAGACTTACTTGACGCTTGTGGTGTCAAGAAAAATAAAGGTTTAGACACTTTACATGATATATTTGTATGTCCACAAATCATCATTATCAATTACCAGCACATCTTTTACAGATGATTCTTGCAGCGGTTGTGTCGTAGTCAAAATTGTCCTTCAATTCTTTCACACAAATAAGTATATGAATAAAAATACTAAAATTAAGTGCATATTATGTTCATATTTATTGACATAGTATTTATACAATAAACACGTGACATTGGTTAAGTATCTAATTACAAATTATTTAGATAATAAGAAGTATCTAAAAAAGTTATGTTAATAAAGCTGCAGTGACATGAAATAATTAATACTTCTTCAATCTAGATCTTCTAAAGATAGGAAAACAATTACAAAAAAAATGTATATTTTATAAATAATTTCTATGTGCATAATTCAGGCTGGCTATGAAAAACGTGCCATATGGACACGACATTATAATTATAAGAACCTAATTCTGCTGATCATACATAGTATTGAGAAGGGCTAAATAAGACCAAGAAGTACTAAGTACCTGAAATAAAAAAAATAGAGTCTGTAAAATTACGAAAAATCAAAGTTTGTTATATTTTTTGCAATTTTTCTTCTTTCATGAAAGAGACAATTCGGGATTTTAATTCTAAGACTACGAATTCGACTGAATTTGAATACCACTGAAGAATTTTAACTGTAACCAAAAGTTTTACGTGGCGTTCGGCCGTCCAATTAAAAAGTACCACTACTTACTAGCCAAAGTCATCCTTCATTAAATATTTTTAATGACTCACCCTCATGAAGGCACTGAGATTTATGTTAACGTAGCCCCATGCCGTCAGCTTGCAAGCTTTTTGAGATCTGTGGCAGAATGGAAAACCTTACAATATAAATCAAAGTATATCTTTCTTTATCGGAATCGGAGTTTAATATTAGGTAGGTACCTATGTCTAGTCTAATGATATACATACATGACAGTGCGGTGATACTTGGTGACATCGAGTAAGTACACATTAGTACTTCTTATGATAACTTTAGACCATGGAATTAATAAATTTATACTTACAAATTGAATGACGGTAGATAGCAAAAATTGCCTTACCTTATAAGCATTATCAGAATATCCTTTCTAAATGCACAATCCATTAAATACCATCGACAATTGTAAATAGAATCGCTAACGGCTGTACTCTGTAAGAGCCAAAATTAAATTTATACAGTACGAGTAAGTAAGTATACATTATTCTCCTTGTGTGGATAAAGTTGAACTTATTTACATAGTATTTCTAATATAAAAAGTAGGTTTTTATGTAAAAATACCGAAAGGCAACGCAGATATGTGGAAAAAGATAAATGTTCTTTTATGTAGCGACTTAAATTGAGTAATTGAAACTATTATTTTTTTACCGAAAACTTATCCCATGTCACAGAATAAATAATAGTACTAGCGTAGCGTACCCATGTACCCATATGTAAGTAGCGACCTTTTCAGCTTGAATAAAAGTTCCAATTTTATATTTATGTATTATTTTAATATGACCTACTCTAGCACCAGGGTAGGAAAAACTAAAATTTTAAAAGTTCACGCTCATTTTCATTAATCCTAATCGACAACAGTTTATTTGTTTGTTACCTCTTCACGCTTTACCTACTGTACCAATCTTCCTGAAATTTCGCATACACATAGTTGGAAGTACTGAGGACATAGGGTATCTTTCATCCCGGAAAAAAGCTCTGTTCACGTGGGAAATTCACTAGGTCGAAGCCGCGGGCAATCGCTAGTCTTTCCATTAAATAATTTGAAATATTACTGAATTCATTAGCAGATCGCCAAAGTAGCACAAGAAAAACACTTGAAAAAGGCACAGGACTATGAAAGATATGCATGTGAGGATAAACTCCACGTTCTTAATAGTCTGTAACAAATAAGTTAATTATTAAATATGTTAGTCATTTTGGCCCCAGGAACCAACAAACTTAATATACATATATTACGCGTTTGGCGTCATATTACTAATCAAATTTATTATTCCAAAGATTGTTTACTTCATAATTAATGCCATTAAATTTGCAACTGGGTAAAATGTAAATTATATGGTCTGAGTTGGCCATGTACACATTCTTCTTACCACAATATTGAATCCATCAAGGCATATAACAATTGAACTGATGGCAAAGTTCATCAGGGTTGATTGAGTATAAATATCTTCCAGATTCTCCAATGTTCTGCAAAGAGATATAATACGTGGTGTATGAAATGCTTTATGTTTGCTGCGTGCCATATCAGCTATATGCGTACTACCTTGTATGTACATACAACAATAATGGTATAGATTTTAGCTATAATTAAATTTTACCTTATTAGGCTTTGATGCCACTGGATTAACTCCAAAAGCTTGTTGCGAACATCATTATTATACCTCATTAGCCCATTCAAAATATTATCCGGAATCAATTCCTGGATATTATGTTGCAAGAGTATAAATTGAATACGCAGGTAGGTACAGCAAGAGAAGAAGAAAAATTCTGCCGCACACAAGTTGACTAATACAAACAATACTGAAAGGCCGGTAAGAATACCATGAGTAGTGTACGAAATAAAAACTGTAGGTCTAAGAGGCACATACAATTAGTCAATATACTAACTTGAATATATCTGCTTTATAAACTTTAGTAGCCAGCAGATTACGCTGGACTGAGCAAATGGATAGATATCTAATATGGGTAGCCTGAACTCCAATTCACCTGTTTTTATATACTTTATTACAATTAGAGCCAGGGGACTTGCTATGAAAAATACAACATTCGAGCCATGCATTCTATAGAATATTTTAATAATTAGTTTTAAAAACTTAGCCTCCTTATTTATAACTGTTTGCACATTGTTATTTATTTTGTCTAATCTTTTCATTTCTAGAGCTCTCATATCTTCAATTATTTGATTGATTGAATCATCTTTCACAGCGAGATAAATTGATTTTATTACTGCAATTGTACCGAAAGAGACGCCCGGAAACACAAAGGTCAGTTCAGCAAAACTGGTCCCATTTCCAATTCCATTAATAAACCAACAAATGAACATAATAACGTCACTGATTGCCATAAAGGAATTAAAAATGAAAAAAAATCTACGTCTTATAGTATCTTTGACGGTTTCCTTCCTGCATTCTAGAGATAGTCCGGCAAGTTTGAATACCAAACGGATATCATCCAACATTTCCTCTACTAAAAGTGCCATTTTTAAATATTCAAGTTGTCTGTATAGGTGTTTAGACTCTAATGGTTTTCAATGATATTTTAAGAAACTGAACACTGTTAAAGAAAGAAGTTGACTTGATGTGCTTTCATTCTACTGGATTTATATATGTGCATGCAAGCTAGTAGGTATTTGTCAATAATTGCATGTAAGAGTAACTTGGGGTTATTTAATTCAATTTTTTTGATAATATAAATGATTTGAAAAGCCAATGATTTTAAGTAGATGAGAAAAACCTATTATTCAAATTTAATTTATCTAGCGACATATCTAATGTTTATTACATTATATAGGTTTTTGCTCTTTCCAAGCCTTTTTTTCGGGTCAATTTCGTTTTGGTGTACACATAGACGTTTCATACTTCGACATTCAGTAGCGGAGGAGTCAAGATACTCACATCGGTGAAAAAATCACCAAAACACTTCTAACCATAAACTTATGAGCGTAGTATATAATAAGTCTATGCTTCTAACCATATCGAAATACTCACATTTTTGCGGCAAGTTTAAGGTTTACATCTTATAATATTAAAAATGCTAATTTTTTTATGTAGGTATGTTCAATGATAAATAAATTAAAATTTAGTGATTTTATTACCACTACTTTTTGAAGAGGTTGCTAAATTCATAGATAGCGTACATTTTACGAAATTAACCCTGCTTACTTGCTTGCACACAGGTAAAAGGTAATTTTAGTTATTAACTTAATGTATTAAAATTTGTTAGTCGATTATTAGTAATTATCTTAATGTGTGGGTAATTTTTAAGAAATTACAGTGAAATAACTTTCGTTTAGGGTTCCGTGATCGGAAACCGAAGGGTACCAGGAAATAACTCGATTCACTCTCGTATCTGCTAATATAAAAGAGATTTCGCTTTTCAATACTCGTAATACCACGTACCTATTGCCATTTTCCAACAAAATACTAGATACTTTTACAGCCTCATTTTTTTTTATAGATGATGTTTTGGAATACTTTTTGAGCCCTTTAGTATGTAATTTTCAACACAAGGTAAATATTGTTCAACATGCAGATGATGTGCAACATGTGTGCAACATTATTTGTGCATCATCATATTATAGCACAAATTTATTCAATCTGAACCTAGCGGTGCCTTGTGCATTATTTATCAGATTTGAACTGACAATTTTTTTTTTAGGCGTCGCCGCCATTTACAATTTTATTGTATTTGTTGATTTTTCTGTGTGGCGAAAGCTCTTCTTTCGTATTTCGCTCGCTCTTCTAAGTGCCGATTCTTTGTCATATTTTTGGCCATATTACTGACATTTAAAATATTGTTATCACAACACTGCTCATGAGTCAGCACTGTGAAATATGACTCAAATGCCGCATAGATAAACGGAGAGAAAAAAGAAAAAGAGTTTTTTTTAATATTTTTTTATAAAATGTTATCTTTTCCTCGTAAAAACATTATAACAAAGCAACTTAGTTGTAACATATCAACAAATAACAACAATGAGATCAGCGGCTTAGTGCTTCTTGTAGCCCCAGTGCTTGTGGTCCTCATGGCCGCCCTTCTTGCCGTGGTCGTGGTGGTGGTGGTGGTGCTCGTGGTGGCCGCCCTCGCCGTGGTGACCCTCGTGGTGGTGGTGGTGTCCGCCCTTCTCATGATGGCCGTGCTTGCCGTGGTCGTGGTGGTGGTGGCCGCCGTGTTTGTGTCCCTTGTGGAAGTGACCGCCCTTCTTGTAGCCGCCCTCGTGGTGGTGGCCGCCGTGGTGCTCATGGAATCCTTTCTCGCCGTGATGGTCGTGGAAATGTTTGTCCTTCTTGAACTCGTCGTGTTTCTCCACGCCATGGTGTCCCTTTGTGTCGTGGCCCTTGTGCCAGTGACCGTGCTCATCGTGGCCGTGACCGTGTTCGCCCTTCTCCCCCTTGTGGTGATGATGATGGTATCCTTCATCGTGGTGATGGTGTTTCTTGTGGCCGCCGTGTTCGCCGTGGTGTCCTTTGTGTCCTTCGTGGTGGTGATGTCCGTGTTTCCCGTGGTGGTGTTCGTGGTGGCCCTTGTGTCCCTTGTGGTCGTGATGACCGTCGTCATGGTGGTGATGTCCGTGGTGCTCGTGGCCGCCTCCCTTGTCCCAGTGGCCGCCATGATGAGACGCGGCGGACTCTAGGTCGGCCTCCCGCTTTTCCCGGATTTCCCGGGAGGAAACAGCGGCAGCCAGGGCTAATAGCCCGAAAGCTACTACCACACTAGATCTCATTGTTGATTAGACTTGTTGTGGCTGTTGAATGATACTTGCATCGTCGGGTCAATGATTTTATATACCAAAATAGCAGTTACGGTTAGGTAAGTTGGCGCTCGATAGTGTCAAGGTTGTTTCGTTGAACGATTGAAAGATTTCCACTTCCAGGTCATTTGGAAGCACTTCCATATTTACTACTTTTCCTATTTTTTGTTTTCAATCATTTGTTTTTTTATATTCAAATCCACTTTGGAAAGATTTTATTAGGTACCATAGAAATTGGTTTAAAGTTAAGACGAACAACTAGTGTCTCAAGGTCAACTCAAGCTAAAACTCTGTAAAACCATGGTAATGACCCAGGATTAGGTAATTCAACGAATAGTCAGCAATAGCGTTCATAATAGGTATTGTAAAACATTGATTACATATTATGTATTGTATTCTATACCTAAGTAGGTCCAGAGGGCAAGGAAGAAAATGCACTATGGTAATAGTTTTTTTCCTTATCATCTGTAACTGCATTTATATTATATATAACTCAAAGGTGACTGACTGACATAGTGATCTATCAACGCACAGCCCAAACCACTGGACGGATCGGGCTGAAATTTGGCAAGCAGGTAGATGTTATGACGTAGGCATCCGCTAAGAAAGGATTAATGCGAGTGAAGCCGCGGGCGCCAGCTGGTTTATATATATATATATATCTTCTTAATTCTATAATATATATACTTACATATATATGCGTATATATTATAGAATTAAGAAAATCTATAATTATAATAATATCAAATGAATCATTCATTTGATATTATTATAATTATAGATGAACTGCAGTCAAAATCCATCATCACATTTAAATATCCTGTTGGTTCCCTTGGGGTACAGAGAAGATAACAGTCCGAAATGAAAAATATCACCGATGAGAGTCAAATTATTGATTGTATTTTTTTTACTTACCCAGGTGCCAAACATGTTCTGTTAATCGTTGCGATTATTTAATGTTACATTACAAGTAGTGCGTAACCTGAAATGTTACAAATATAATAACGGATGTACTTACCGTTTCTCTTCTTTCTAAATATGCTTGCAAAAAAGTACTTTGCGTCAAGAGAGATTCCATAGGATCTTCAATAACAGCAAAGAATATTTTTTTTGCTAATCCTAACTAATCCTAACTAATATTATAAATGTGAAAGTGAGTTTGTTTGTTTGTTTGTTTGTTTGTTTGTTACCTCTTCACGCTTCATCTACTGAACCAATCCTCCTGAAATTTCGCATACACATAGTTAGAAGTACGGAGAAGGACATAGGGTACTTTTCATCCCGGGAAAAGGCACGGTTCCTGTGGGAAACTCACGGCGGGCGAAGCCGCGGGCGAAAGCTAGTCCTAACTAATATTACAAAAGTGAAAGTGAGTTTGTTTGTTTGTTTGTTTGTTTGTTACCTCTTCACGCTTTATCTACTGAACCAATCTTCCTGAAATTTCGCATACACATAGCTGGAAGTACGGAGAAGGACATAGGGTACCTTTCATCCCGGGACAAAGCACTGTTCCCGTGGGAAATTCACGCGGGCGAAGCCGCGGGCGAAAGCTAGTCAACAATAAATGGGGTTTAAACTCTACCACCTCACACCAACCATATTTTATGCAAGTATGTGCAGGTTTGAGCTGAAACGGGCAAAAACCATACGTACAGGGTTCTGTACTATTATCGTACTAATTCGCTTCTTGTTCCGAGGGCTGCTGTACAACTCTATCTATTTATTGAACTTTTCTATTTTTGTAGCGATTTTTATTTTATTTATTTTCATCAATACTCAATCTAATGCATAAGGACTACTGGAGCATCTAGTAAAAACGAAATTTGATTGTTTACTGACTTAGGTTTAAGTTTTACGAATCTTGTACAAAATAATGAAACATTTCCTTATCAAAGCCGAAAAAATATAGCTCAAACTGATAAATACACAAGCAGACAGAATAAACAGCGGAGGCCAAGGACTCTATTAGGACTCTTGGGTACTGAACCCTTTTTTTTTATCGAGTTGAAAATGCCTTTGCATTTTTTACTTCTCAATAGGTAGTCGAGCAGTAAAACGGCATGTGGGACTTGGACCGGTAACTATTTATTAATCTGTGCTTGGACCCACTTAAACACCCCGGTGCCACCATATGCCAATACTGAAGAGGTGGGAACGGTGGAGTTGCCACCAATGTTCCAAAGTTGGGTACTGAACCCTAAAAATTCGAAGTCCTCTACCAATTTTCAGTGTATTGATGTCAGGAACAAGTCGGAACAGGATGAGAGAGAGAGGAACACAACGAGGAAAATACATTGCTTTATGAATAGAATGTCGTGTATCAAACACGATATTTTTGAGCTTTTGAATTCGCTATCATAGTAAAAATGCGTTGCTATGTCCGAAATGGAAGAATATTATTTTATTTGTCGTAGATACTACTATTTTTAGAAAGTACTACTCGGTCACGCCCGCGCATGTTAGTGACAAATGTGATAGGAACATTAAATGCAGTGAATCACACATATTTTAGCATGGAAATTGGTACAATAAGTTAAGTAGTTTTAGTAAACATTTAAGTATGTTTAGTAATGTAATAATAACCATAATTACATTACTAAACATTCAAGTAAGAGTACTCTAGACTCTAGAGTAGAAATAATTTGTATTTAATATTATGTTTTCTGTAGGTATTAAACTATTCTAAGAATAGTAATTAAAACTAAATTCTTATTTTAAAAGTGAGATAAAAATAACTTTTTTTTATTAACTTTTTTATATTAATACTAGCTTTTCCCCGCGGCTTCGCCCGCGTGAATTTCCCACGTGATCAGTGCTTTTTTCCCGGCGTGAAAATGACCCTATGTCCTTATTTTATTTTTGGATTTTTGAGCATCTCAGATGCAATATTAGTACTAAAGTACTCTCATATAGAAATAAGATATGGTGAAAAAATTCCATGCGAGCAGGACTGAAATCAGGATCATTGAGGACTGAATCAGGAATCGATGTGCAGGATTGAAATGCGATAGCTCAGTTGGAAGAGCAAGGTCGTATAAAGACCTGGTCGCGGGTTCAAGTCCTGCTCGCATGGAATTTTTTCACCATATCTTATTTCTATATGAGAGTACTTTAGTACCCTATGTCCTTCTCAGTACTTTTAACTTTGTGTATCCGAAATTTCAGATAGGTTCAATACATAAAGCGTGAAGAGGTATCACACAAACAAACAAACAAACTCAATTTCGCATTTATAATAATTAGTTAGGATTAGGATTATGTAGTGAACAAAACAACAGTAATAAAACTCTGTAATGTTCATTTGTCGATATTAATTTAACGACGTAAATAAGCTTATAGTTTTATACGTTGTCAGCAATTTGCATTGTCTCCTAGCGCTAAAATAGAGATGTTTCTGAATAGAACGCGGCAGAAATATACTAACGTTGCACTACCGCGGTGAATAGGTGATCATGAGTAGATTAGTCTGATCGATTTTACAACAGCTAATGAACCAGATCTAGGTATGTAATGACGACCTCCGTGGCCTAACGGTTATCATGCCAGACTGCCACACCGGAGGTCCCGGGTTCGATCCCCGGTCAGGTCAAGATGGAAAATGATCTTTTTCAGATTGGCCTGGGTCTTGGATGTGTATCTGTATATGTATTTGTCATAAAATATAGTATCGTTGAGTTAGTATCCCATAACACAAGTCCCGAACTTACTTTGGGGCTAACTCAATTTGTGTGATTTGTCCGTATATATTTATTATAAAAAAAAAAGTAAGTAAAAATAAAATACAGTCAGTAATTAAATGATAATTATCATGCTTACTGATTATTTACAGTGAAAATTCCTTACTGGATCAATTTAATTTAAAAAAATATATTTGTTTATGACTTATTTTTTATAAGTTGATAAAACAATAAAAGATATTAGTCGGTAGTATTATTTTATTTTCGTATCACAAAATATTAACATTAACAAAACGATCCACAAGTAACAACCTGACTTATTTGTGTCCTTTCTTCCAGTCCCAGCCTTTGTGCTCCTCTTGGCCACCTTCGCTGCCATGGCCTTCATCGTGGCCCCAGTATTCTTCCTCGCCGCCCTCTCCGTGATGTCCCTTGTGATCGTGATGATGGCCACCATTCTCATGGAACCCTTTCTGACCATGTTCATGCTCATGGAAACCTCCGACATCGTGACCTTTATGGAATTCCCCACCCTTCTTGTATCCACCTTCGTGATGATGCCCACCATAGCCCTCTTCGAACCCAGATTCACCATGTTTGTCATGGAAATGCTTGTCTTTTTTGAACTCATCTATTTTGTGGATGCCGTGATGGCCCTTCGTCGAGTGACCTTTATGATAATGTCCCTTTTCTTCGAACCCGTGTCCTTTTTCACCCTTTTCGCCATGGTTGTGTTCGTCATAGTATCCGTCGTCGTGATGGTGGTGTTTTTTGTGGCCACCATCTTCTCCGTAGTATCCTTTATGGCCTTCGTGATGTGAGTGTCCTTTCTTGCCGTGGTCTTGTTCGTGGTACCCTTTGTATCCATTCTCGTCGTGCCCACCGTGTTCGCTGTGATGCTGCCCATGATGCTCGCCGCCGCCTCCCTTCTCCCAATGGTTGGAGGCTGCTGCTTCTAAATCAGCATTTCTTCTGTACCTGGCGTCCCTTGCATGTACTGCTGCCACAACCGCTACCAAGCAGACCAAATGGATAGCCCTCATCTTCCCTGTACTCCAAGTACTGTTGAGCAATAATTGCCAAATGATACCTGATACGGTTTTCTAACGCCTTATATAGGTATTTGCCAATAATTCAATTGTCGCTTAATTTTAATGTCAGGGTAACAATATAATAGCGGTCACAAATGCGTGCTGACCTGGATTTCTTCTTCTATATCTCATTGACATCATTGTAGCAAAACTGTACTTAAAACAAAAGTATTTTTGGCATTTTTACTTAATTTTAATATCTTACATTTCTGAAAGTAAACATTTGGAAAAAATTGAGCACATGTAGTACATGCATTTGTGATGATTTTGTGAAGGAATCAAGTCTATGTTTACTGTAAGTATTCAAATCCTAACTAGTCCTAACTAGTATTATAAATGCGAAAGTGAGTTTGTTTGTTTATTTGTTACCTCTTCACGCTTTATCTAATGAACCAATCTTTCTGAAATTTCGCATACACATAGCTGGAAGTACGAAGAAGGACATAGGGTACCTCTTATCCCGGGAAAAAGCACTGTTCCCGTGGGAAATTCACGCGGGCGAAGCCGCGGGCGAAAGCTAGTAGTCTTTAAAGTTAAATACTTCAATGAACATTATTCAATGACCCGCATAATAAGCAATGAAAACAGCCAATATTGCCGTTTTCACTTACTGAGCATTAAGCGTGTGACGTAGATGAACACAAACACAGAAACTTTATCAAAGGATATTCAGAATCTCAGAAATGAGAAAATGAGTGGGAGCAATATCGCTCCCGTTGGGATTCAATATCTGGGATTTATAACTGTGGATGGGCGTATTCACCACTGCATTAAGTTTAGAGATCATCAGATGGAGAGAGAAACTGATAATGAATTGAGATGGATTTTTTTACTTCACCTCCAGGGAAAGTAGGTACTAAATATTGAAGGTAGCAAATACTCAAAGGAAACATTCTTTTATTTTTTTTAAATAACAACCTGTACTTTTATGGTAGGTACCTTCTTTTTTCCTTTTATATGTTTTTTTTATGTCGATTAATTTTTTTTATTAGCTTCATTTAGCCCATGTTATACTCGGGTTATGTGAACCTAAGGATAAGGCATTCATGACAATGAAAACTCACATAGGCATATATAAAAAAATACATAAGATGAACTCTAAAAACATAATATTCTATTTTTAGGCAGTCGTGTTTAACATTCCTTTTTTGTTCTGTCATGTAAAAAGAAAGCAATATGGTTCAAAAAAGAAAAGAAAACGTGTCGCCTTTCTAAAGATGTTCTGAGAAAATTCGCGGTCCCAGTCGGTTTCTCCGGAGTCAAGGGCGTCTCAGGTCAAGGTGGAGTTGCGCAGTCGTCGCTCCTATTTTTTACATGAATCATGATTGAATAAATTGGTATTGATCAGAGTCTTGCGTCACATTGCACGGTCCAGTGCACTCGCCACTTGCGGACGTTGTGCCCACGGAAGATCGCAGTCTGCTGCCGTCATTCTTTACAGTAACAAGCAAACAATTCTTTATAATCTCCGCTGCTTCTGGAGTGCTCGCTGTTAGGACCAATATTCTAAACGACTTTCACGCGTTGAACTCGCATCATTGTAATATGTGCATGAGCGAGCCGACATTTTCTCGTGCTCTTTGAGTGAATTCACAAAGGTTACTTTATTTGTCACATAGAGTTCTAGTTTAGTTAAGTAATATACCTACAAGGCGGCACTAACGCATTAGGTGAAAACCTGTAATGGTAGTTGTAAGTAAATTTAAATAAATCATATTCTGCAGATTGGCACTGCTAGTACGGTCCATCAGATGGGCAAAGTCAGGGAAATCTCAAGCGCGTAACAGACTCTTGCAAAAAAAAAATCACGACCCTTTTAATGTCATGGTCTCTAGAGAAAATTTGGTAGGGACCTCTCATTCCAAAACTGAAACAAAGGAACACCCCGGACAAACCTAAGAATAGCCATTACTGCCGCACAGTACTGCTTGAGTAAAATTTATAGTTAGTGGACATGGAATTTGCACGAATAAATCCGTACAATAATAGTCTGTAATAAATTGTATACTAAGTTAACATCACAGCAATATTAGATTCGATGACTTCTCCGAACTAGCTTCATGGAATTGCTCTTTGTTTAAATCTTGTGTTGTATGGATTTATTGTATCAAACAATATTGCGTGATTACAATTCCGAGAAGTTCTAAGTTTGATATTATTTTTAACAATATTTTAAGTATCTTCTAATATCTTTCGGGTATAGGTAGTATAGTCAATTCAGTGCTTTTTAAATTGAGTTCGATTAGAAAACAACAACAACAACACAACTTTTTGGAAAGTTAAGATAAGAAAAATATTAAGAAAAGTCCGCGCATTAATTCTACAACCGGGATAAATGCATATTTTTACGTAATTTAGTAATGTAAGTATTTATTGGGATTAAAAAACAGTTTTTCTTAAAATAACCTTAATTAAAAAGAAAGTCCGTTCTCATATCTGACCCGAAAGTTCCCATAACCCCAGCAGCATTGCCACGCTGGTCACGAAATGCCAGATGGCCAGAGAAATCCTTTGGATCAGATATGAACCGGCACGACGGATCACAACCGCTCAAAACCATACGACGACCCAATTCCCGAATAAACTCCTTTGCCTCTTTAACCCAAACCCCCGTGGTCTCAAATGCAATTGGTGTAAATAAATAATTATACTTCAGGTCTCGATATTTATCGTGCTTCAGCCTAGCAGCACACTCCGCAGCTGAGCCCTCCTCACGAATACTACCGGTTAGGTGCGAAGCCGCGAAAGTGCATACGCACGTTGCATCCCAAAGAAGACAACGGCCCCTTTCCCATGGTATCAAAGTCATCCCATCTGGGCGCTTTCCGTCAGTTCGACTTAGGCCAGGTGGTTCCAGAACATTCGGGATATTAATGTTAGACAAAGCCCTGCGGACAATATCATTTTAAGTGCACTATGACTGGGCAGTCTACTGGCACACCTCGAGCAACTCAAACCATGTAGGCCCCTCGAGTCCACCATAACACCACAATTACACCTATGCTCCTCGCAGATTTTGCAACCAACCCGAAGTCCCACTGAGATCCGAAGGGAGTTGTCGTCGAGCAAAGTCCCGATGTGGGGCGAAGGCAATGCATGAAGCCAGGCTCCAGATTCTGGGACCAATGAAGCCCTGATCCTCGCCAAATCGACCCCTGAGCTCTGATTTAGCATACGGTCAATAACGTCCCTACAGGCAATATTATCCCACCTTTTCTGTTGCTGCGGCTCATCAGGCAACATCTCTCCAGGATAACGAACCCCCCACTCAGTCAAGGCCTGATCCACATAAGGTTAAGAAAAATCGTCACCGTTTAAAGATAAAATGCGAGCGACGAGACTCTTCACCCCGGAAGACGAAGCCAGAAAGGCGGGGAGACCGACATCCAAGACCCGACGAATACCCAGACCATCACCAAATCTTATAGGCAAAGCAGCCTGCTGCCACTGGCTGTCCTCTAGCTCTATATTCAAAATAATTTCCAGAGTATTCCTAATCGTGTCATCAATAGCAGCGGACTCGTTGTGGTAAAGCCATAGGGGTTGTTCTCATTGCGTAAGTTAGTCTAGGCATACTCAAACAGGATCGAAACAGAGTTAAAGCGACATGCGCTGATAATTTAGACAAAATTTCTTTAGATTAAAAAAACAATTAATTAATAAAAATAAATAATAATAATAATTAATTATTTATTAAATTAATTAATTATTATTTTTAAAAGTTGGAAATAAGTACATGTTTTAACAAAACAAAGCATTTATTCTGATCAATTAGTGTGCTGTATCCATTTGGAAAACTACATGAAAAGAAATCTAAATATGTTTAGATAATTTAATTTAGAAACAAATAAACAGACAGAAAATAATTCTAAAGAAAAGCTGATTAAATTTATCCGTTTAGATTTGTAAAATGAAAACGACCCGAAGTGATTTTTGAATTTGGAACGGTAATCCCCAAGAGTATAGTCAAGTTGGCGGGAAAAGACGGGTGAGAGACCTTACAAGTTGTAATGAACAAGTGAACATATCCTCTTAAATCTATTCAGAATTTCAGATTACGTCCTTGTTTTTGGTAATTATACTTAATTGAACGAATTATATTGGATTCAATTAATTACGCGTGATCAAAGTATTTATTTTCATCACGCGTAATTTCTATAAAGGTATATTACTCGTAAGTACGTGTTAATTGCTCGAAGCGTAAATAAATTGAAAGCATTTATATCGTCGTTATAATATGCCAGAATTTTGATACAAACAATTATTTGTTTGTATAAACCTTCCATCTTTCAAACCTTTCTTCGGTTCGGAAAATAATATTAGTTTAGGTAGTAGAAATATTTCTTTAATTCTAAACAAGACCTGTCACTATACCTGAATCTCCATTCCATCATAGAGCCCACTATTCAGCTAAGCGTGGCCTTCGAGTCTCATTACTTTTGGCTCTGTCTACCCCGTAAGTATATAATTTACGAATCTGCAAAAACAAGCCTTACAAATTAATACAGGAATTAAATTGAACAGGGAAATAAATCATCAGCTAAAACAATTTTTCATACACCATGTCCAGACATGTCTATAAGAAAGTTTTGTCGATATTTCAGAGGTATAGGAAAAGTGTTGTCCAATTTTTTACGTACATGCGTTACACAGTTGGAAGTGACAAATGTATCTGACCCGCGTCACTCCTGACGAAGGTGAGCTCCAGGTGCATGTAGACGGTAGTGACGACGGTGTACCAATTCAATAGCAATAAATCCTGTATCAAACTTTTGACAGCAGATAGGGTCCATTTTGCTAGGAGAAGAGAGAGTTATGAGTTAGGCTTCAGGGGCTTCAGCCTTCGCTATCACTACAAAGTGTACATTAAAGTCATTTTGCTAGTTTGCCAGGAGAAAATGATGATGATGTTGTCTTTTACACGCCACTGATATAAGCATGTGATACACACAACAATGTAATACTTACCACCATGTAAATAGTACCTTAATTCATTAATTCAAAGAGAGATATGAATTATTCTTCAGCCTTCGCTATCGCTTTATAGTAGGAATACCTACTTTAATTAAAGTCGCTCACCGCTTTTGTCATTCCTTGTGTATGTCGATTAGGCTTTTAACTCCCCTAAACTATGGATACGCTATTTCGATGCTATTTCACAAATAATGCGATGCTGTTGAAATTTATTGAGGAAGATTTATGATAGTGTCGCACGGAAATGATAAAACCAGGGATTTGATCCAATCCAATCTCTTAGGGTTTTGAACAGATCACGTGTAAGGTAGAACGCGTAAATGTATCAATTAAAGCCAGATACTTGGGTCTACGATCTATAATATATGAAAAAAATAAAATTAATACTTTAGGACAATAAAAAGAATCAAAATTCAGAAAGGAATCATAACCTATTGGGTACTTCACATTTATCTAGACTAAAATCATAAAATTTCGATCAATATAATAACATTTCAACTCTTTAGGACAAGCGAAAACATATGGACAAACTGCAAGTTAAATAGAAGCTTTTAGAAACTAGGTTGAAAGACAAAAGCTTTGCCGTTCGTAAAACATACCTACTTACAGTACAGCACTGTAACTCAGTCACCCCATTGCGACAAATTCAATTTCACATTAAACAGGATAAAGGACAACATTTCTTTACTGTACGCTCAAATCAGTCCTCATTTACTTACGTACCTATTTGCGGAATGAAAGATGAAATTCGAGATACAATCGTGCGCCGACGGAAGCTATTAATGGAATTGGAATGTCCCTGGTCGGCCCTCGTTCTCCACAATTGATTCTCATAGACGAGGATCGTCATTCCGCCGAGAGCCGAGCGACTTGGGTCGGCAATTGTCGTGATATGAAAAGCAGGTGGATCGCCGAACGTGCCTCGAATACTAAATGCCTCGTTATCATATCATTGTTGCTGCCGAAGTCAAAATGTTATCTCATTGTCATTTGAACTTAGATTTATTTAGTTGATTCTGTCTCAATTTTGTTACGTATTTTAAGTTTTGTTACCTTGAATTTAAGCTACTTTTAAGTTACTTTTAGATTTATTGTATGTAACACAACCAGGTGTGAGAGCCCTGGAGCACTGTAATACAGGCTTGCCTAATACAGGCTCCAGTCTCCTTACAGTTTTGGTAAATGTACAGTATACATTCTGTAGTTAGTTACTAACTTTCTTCACCATGTACTGTTTTGGAGAATAAAATACATTTTTTACTTTACTTTACTTTTACTTTGCATTAATAACTTTTTCTCAGATATTTTTTAGGGTTCCGTACCTTAAAAGGCAAAAACGAAACCTTTATAAGATCACTTTATTGTCCGTCTGTCCGTCTGCCTGTCAAACTTTTTTTTTTTTTTTTCAGGAACGCTTGAGGTATTAAGTTGAAATTAATATCAAATACTCGCATGCTCGGTCTCTTTCAGCAAAAAAATAATCAAAATTATACGTCAACGTAATCAGGAGATATTACCGCAAATGTTGCGAATTTTTGCATATTTTGCGATTTCAGACAGCTATCAAAACCTGAAGCGTGAGTTTGACTCGAACTTGGCCGGTTTTTTTTTCAACGAAAAGTTTTAACGACCTAGATAACTAATATTTAAGTATCATAAAAGTAAAATTCAATGAAATTTCAAAAGCCTATTAAATAAATATAAATATAATAAAAGGCTAAATAAATGACGCATTGTAAATAATACATTTTGAAAAGGTCGATTACAATCAGACTAAAAATATTAATCGTAATACTCAAACTCAAAATACTTTATTTGCTTAAATGTAGGTGTCATAAAATGTTACACAGTTTTACAAGTTTTACAGTACCAATTACATTTTTCTTTAAAAGCATGCAAATGATAACATTATATAAAAAAAAAATTCAATTAATTTACATTTCATGATTAAATTGCTAATGATTATTATATTATTTGGAAATTGTAAGTCTTATATAATGATATTCTATATTGTTGTCAGATAGGAAGTCATTTATATTTTAATAACATTCGTCAATCAATAATTTTGACAAAATCTTCTTAAATCTATACATATAATAAAACAGTAAAAATATTTTGTCTGTACATTTAGTATTTTTGAGTAAAATGGATAGAAGGACTCTTAAAAAGAACAATAGTAAGCAAAAAACATTTTTTGGAATTATTTGTCTGTCTGTCTTTCTGTATGTATGTACGCGTTTCACGCAAAAACTACTGGATGGAATTGAATGAAACTTTTTTTGTTGTATAGCTATTAAGCCTGGGCAACATATAGGCTATAATTTATTTTGAAAACTGGAACACCTGATGAAGAACCATAGCAGAACAGCTAAACTATAAGAAATATGGAAATAGTGCCTTAACAAAAGTCGTTCTACCTGATGAGCATTTTCTGCCGACGTATAAAAATTGAAGATCTGGAACATCTGATGAAAAGCTCCAAGAGACCAGCTACACTATAACATATATGGAAATGGCGCCTTAGCAAAAATCGTTCAACCTGGTGAGCATTTTCTGCAAACGTATAAAAATTGAAGATCTGGAACATCTGATGAATAACTCCAAGAGACCAGGGAGGCAATTCTGGGGTCTGCGATATAATATCAATTTCGACATTTATCGAAAAAACATGGCGGATATCGATAAATATCGAAAGTGCGTATTCTCGTGATTTCAAATGTGACATTTATCCAGCGTCAGCCCTCGATACGCATCGAGTGGTCGAGCGTGGCCGAAAACCATATCGTGTGTGATATTTGTTGCTTCAAAGCTATTGAATAACATAATATTCGTACTTTACAAGACGCTTTGTATTTTTCTTCAGCTATGGTTTAGTAAAATATGAATGCTGATGATTTTGTATTCAATTTTATTGGAAATCGTTGTTTATTTACATAAAATTATTTTATTGAAGCCTAATATAGAGGTTTGGATAGATACATACTTTGCTTTTTTCTGCCTCGAGTACCATACCTTATTTGTTTCTCGATTCAATTTCGTAAAGAAACAATATCATACATAAGAATATAATTGATACTCCGATAACAAATATCACATAACCTCACACACACAATAAACAAACAATGACAAGTATCCTCGCGTTCCGTTCTCTCCATCAACTCTAAAATATTTCATTTTCTTTGCATTTTATAAATTTGCATTGGAGCTTATTAAGCTACATAAAATAAAGTATTATAACTATTTTTACATAAATTCACTATTAAAACATTAGTTTTATATAAAATATTTAATGAAACAAGTAAAACATAAATTTCTCGATTGTAGTTAAGTATAATCGAGAAAAAGGAACGTGTTTTCAATTAGAGAAGCCTAGTTTTCGATATAATATCGAGTTTTATGTCGAATAGGTTCGAGAATACCATTTTGGAGGATTTTGTGATAATTTTGTTCGATAAAAGAAGTTTGATATATTATCAAATTCGATAAAATATCGCAAACGCGAGAATTGGCCTCCAGCTACACTATAACATATATGTAAATGGCGCCTTAGCAAAACTTAATTAATCTGATGAGCATTTTCTGTAGACGTATAAAAATCGAAGATCCGAAACATCTGAAACAGTTTGGAACACAAAAAGACGTTTCATCTAAGCGAAACTCACGTGGGCGAAGCCGCGGGCAACAGCTAGTTTTTAATAATTTAGATCTTTTAATGGTTCTGGTATTCTATTGAATATTTTGGAGCTTTTTCAATAATGCAGTTTTGCAAATGTTTGTACAGATTCTCTTATTTCTAGTGCGAAGATTGAAACTTGGTGCCATTTGTTCATATTTAAACATATCAGGATTACGTTTCACAAAGCACATGCCTCATGCTTCTAAAATATAAAGACACGGAAAAGTTAATATTTTTAAGTAAGGCTCACAACTTTCCATGGGTGATAGTCCACATATGGCTCTAATACACCGTTTTTGAGCTCTTAGTAATATTTCTCTGTAGCTGGAATTTCCCCAAAAAATTAAGTCATATCGTAAAGTTGAGCCCACAAAGCTGTGATACGCTGTTAGAACAGTTTTCCGGCTTGCAATCTTTGCTAATTTATAAAGCGCAAAAGAAAATTTATATAATGTCTTGCATACATCTATTGAATGGGACTCCACCGACATGTTGCTATCTGTTACTCCTAAAAATTTTGTAACGTTTGTTTCGTCTATTTTATTGCCATTGTAATTAATATTGATTTTACCACCCTTTTTTCGTTGACTAAATTTCATTACCTTAGTTTTTTCAACATTAACATTCGGATTGTTTTGCTCTAACCAATGTCATAGTTATATTAATTTTGTGCCAATGTATAACGTCATCAAAGGGTACGGTTGATGTCATTTTTAAGGTTATTAATATTGTCACATTCAATAAAAATTGTACTGTAACAATTACACTGCTTTACACGGTTTTGGTACCCCCAAAGCTACTAGGTTTTTTTGATAGATCTATATGTGTGGAATATAGGTTACATAATGAACTTACCCCCTATCACGTAAGATTTCAGAGAAAAATTGTTTCAAAAATTCAAAACTATTTTTTTCGCTAATATTTTGAGACGTCATTAAAATTAGTCGTTCTATAATATTTAACATGCTTTATTGCTGTTAATATCATAATACTGTTCATTATTACAGAGCAATTTGATTTTAATTTATTTTAGTTTGTATAGTCCGAAAAAAAATTTTTAGTTGTGTTAATTTCTCCATATATTTTACGGTTATAGTCCTTGTATGGAAAAAAAACACAACTTGAAAAATTTTTTTTTGCGGGATAGACAAACTAAAATAAATTAAAATAAAATTGCTCTGTAATAATGAACAGTATTATAATATTTACAGCTATAAATCAAGTTAAAAATTATAGGACTACTAATTTTAATGATGTCTCAAAATATTAGCGAAAAAAATAGTTTTGAATTTTTGACACAATTTTTCTCTGAAATCTTACGTGATAGGGGGGAAGTTCATTATGGAACCTATATTCTACACATATAGATCTATCAAAAAAACCCGGTAGCTTTGAGGGTACTAATTTTTTTTGTAAAGCAGTGTTATTATATAGCGACATTAGGTGACAAGCAGAAATTAAAATTGCACCACTACGCGTCGCGACTAATATACGGAACGGACATGATGCGTTTAGGGTGAGAGGTAGTTTGGTGGAATTTGTATACACTGAAAAAACAAAAAAGTTGATTTAACCATTTTTTAACCTAAACGTAAAGGTTAATATAGCCCCTACCAGATTTTTTTGTTCAATCGACAAAATTAGGTAAGGTTGGCCTTTTAAGTTAATTTAACATTATTTCCTTATGTTGTTTTAACCTCACAGGAAATTGTTAAGTGAACTTTAGAAAAAGGGTTAATATAGCCCCTACCAGGAAATTTTGGTTATTTCTACTATTCACAATTTAAGTTAAAGCTACTTGTTGCTGGAGCATCGGTCTAACTATTCTCAATAATGGAATTAACATTTATTTTTTAGTAATTTTAACTAGGTATTTAAGTTCAATAAACTTTAGTCAGGAAGTAGATCTGACCAAAATTTTGGTTTGAATAGACAACCATTATGTTGTTATATGGATTATATACTATATGTTATATTAACATCCTTGTTTAGTAGAATGAACTTGTAAATTGAAGTAGATTTAACACTCAGTGTTTGTTGCAGTAACCAAAGTGTATGGTTGAATTGAGTTACACTATCCGTAGTTATAATCAAAAATGTTCTATTGAGCTAACTGTCAGGGTTCTATTGGATCTACGTAAGACGAGTGGTAGAGTCAAACTTAATTTTAACGCAGTTTCTACAATACGGTATTGTAAAGTTAACTATTACACTTAGGTAAATTTGATGAATCATTTCAGTTGATTTAACTGAAAAGTGTATGATATTATCTACTTCCATTTACAAGTAGTCGTAACAAAACTGTACTGTAAAATTTACTGACATGAATTTGTTGGTACTACAAAATAGGTAAAGTAGTATTAACCTTTTTGTTTATTTACTTCAAATAGCATTAAACTGTAGGATTAACTTTTAAATTATTGTAGATTTAACACAAGATTTTTGTTGCGATAACTTTAGTGACTCTTAGCTTTAACCTGCATTTATCTGTAGTTGTAACCAAATTTTCTGTTAATGTTACTTTCAGCATCATGTAGGATTAACCTTAACAAGTGGTTATATTAAACTGTGGTATTTTTATTAAATCAAGCATAATGCTCGCAGTTGATTTTACAGCAAGTTCATTTTAGCAACAAAGATAAAAATGTAGGTTGATTACTATTATGTCCTTTAGCTAAAGACACTGCTTTGGCAGTAATCAACCTATATTTTATCTCTGTAACTAAAATGTACTTACTGTAAAATTTGATGCCAGTATTATGCTTGATTTAACAAATGTACCACGGTTTTATATACCTTTTCACTTACTAAGGTTAATGTAATAAACTGCTGAAAGTAAATTTAAAAGAACATTTAAGTTACAAATACAGAATGTGGTAAATTAAGAGCAAAACCAACCGGCTCCGTGACGTGCGCGTGTATATGATAATATAACAATGTATCAGCACCCTCCAAGGGGGTATTCGAGGAGGCCGGCCTTATAGAGTTCCATACATTACAATGCAACGCACACGCATGCCATGCAGCCGTCAGGTTCAGAACAATGAGAATAATTGTACAATGCAGATTAAATGTTAAATTATTATGCTAAAAAGTAATATAAAATGTTTTACAATAGAAAACACATGTATTATGCGCCAGTCAAGTTTACAGTACATTTTTTTAGGGTTGTTGTTACGGGGAGGAACTATGGTATTTACTATTATTAATAAAAGCACCAAATTATTTTCAATTATTAATTATTTATTCATGAACAAAACTTAAAGCACAACAATAACAAGCTTATAGCACTAAAATTCTTAAATCAACTTACATTGAGATGACTTTCAAATCAACTCTGATAAGGGCTACACTATTAATAATGCAATTTATTACTATTTTAATAACGCATAATCGCATTGTTAGTTTATTATGGAAAATTCCAATTTTGTGTATTATTTTTGTAGTTTATAGCGATCATAGGTTCATTATTGCTTCCATTTAAGTAATTTGGTAAACACAAAATATACCTATGTGTCTAAAAGAAAAATAAATTATTTCACATTAAAATATTATCTGCCAGCCCAATCAATGGCCTGTGGTGTGGCCTTAGGTCATTAGGTATTGTGATATTAGGTCCTACACAAATTACAACAGGCTGGCAGGTGAGAACTTTTTTCAGATGCACTTCACGTCGTTTGATAAGGCTATTAGTGATGTCATTTTGAGCCTGAAAAAAAATAACGTTTATATCAGGTAAGTATGAATGAAATTGGATTTTTTTAGTAATTTAGATACTGTGTATTATTTTACATTTTACAGTTCGAATATAGCCTGCAAAGGAAATATAGTATCACTTACTTTCACATGAAGGATAAAGTTGTCTCGTGATTCTATTATTGTCGGCTTTACATGCTTTACATGTTTGCCGTCGTCTGCGACCATACGTATTACTGATGGTGCCAACTTTCCACACAACAGCGACAGCAGTATGTAGGCTCTTGTATCTGCAAAAATAAAAATAGCATGTAATTGTTTTTTTATTTTACTACAAAAGATATTCTTCTATCCATAGGAGTCAGCCCTTAAAATATATTTATTTATTTAATGATAAGTAGATTGAAATGTAAAAAGAGTAAATGAGAAAAAGTATACCTACTTGTGATTTGCTGAGCTTCTGTGAGGAGCCTGCTGAACAAGTAGATGATGCAGGACTTAATGGTATAGGGCTGTCAATGGGGCTTTCTAGGAGAGATGTAGAGCAGTCACTGTCTTCTGATGCGGTCTCCTGTAGTATTAGATATATGTTTAAACCAATTTAAAAAAATACTCAAGTAGGTATGTTCGACTAATACGAATATTCTGCAAAATATTTACGTAACCGAATATTCTGATAATAATAATCATTTATTTGCCAAAATACAGTACAATACGGTGTTATGATTTTATCAATATGGTATACATATATCCTAACTAATACTATCCTAATCCTAACTTCCTAACTAATATTATAAATGCGAAAGTGAGTTTGTTTGTTTGTTTGTTACTTCTTCACGTCTCATCTACTGAACCGATCATCATGAAATTTCATATACATATTGCCTGGGGTATGGAGAAGGGCATAGGGTACCCGGGTTTCATCCCGGGAAAAAGAACTGTTTTCGAGGGATAAAAACGCGGATGGAGCCGCGGGCGAAAGCTAGTACATACATACATTGCAAGTTAAATAAAAGCTTGTAAATAAAAATAGAAGGGGTAAAATGATTAGTCACTTGACAGGAAAAGAACATGAAACCATTGTTCATTTTCCCGGGATGAAAGGTACCCTATGTCCCCCCTCATGACCCAGACAATGTGTATGCAAAATTTCATGATGATCGGTTCAGTAGATAAAGCGTGAAGAGGTAACAAACAAACTCACTTTCGCATTTATAATATTACTAGCTTTCGCCCGCGGCTCCGCCCGCGTTAATGGCGATCCCTCGGGAACAGTGCTTTTTCCCGGGATGAAAGGTATCCTATGTCCTTCCCTATATTCCAGACAATGTGTATGCAAAATTTCATGACATTCGGTTTAGTAGATGAAACGTAAAGAGGTAACAAACAAATAAACAAACTCATTTTCGCATTTATAATATTAGTAAGGACTAGCTTTCGCCCGCGGCTCCGCCCGCGTCATTGTCGATCCACCGGGAACAGTGCTTTTTCCCGAGATGAAAGGTATCCTATGTCCTTCCCCATACCCCAAACAATGTGCGTGCAAAATTTCATGACAATCGGTTCAGTAGATGAAGCATGAAGAGGTAACAACAAACAAACTCACTTTCGCATTTATAATATTAGTTAGGATTAGGACTAGCTTTCGCCCGCGGCTCCGCCCACGTCAATGTGGATCCCTCGGGAACAGTGCTCTTTCCCGGGATGAAAGAAACCCTATGTCCTTCTCCATACCCCAGACAACGTGTATGCAAAATTTATGAAGCGTGAAGAGGTAACAAACAAACAAATAAATAAATAAACAAACAAAGTCACTTTCGCATTTATAATATTAGTTAGGATTAATACCTTAACATAAATATTCTGGACAATTCACACCAATTATTAGCGCCAAGTTAAGCTTCAATTAAGAGCTTGTATTATGGCTAAATAATGGATAAACATACATACAAATAATAAATAAATATAAATATATAAACATCCATGACTAGGGAACATGTCCCCACTGGGATTCGAACCCAGGACCTCAGACTCGACGTGCGCTAATGCGCTTCCTTGAAAACCGGTGCGCACCCGATTCGGCCAACGAGGTCATGGAACTTAGTACCTAACACGATGCTTAAGTTCGTTTAACCTGCTTATAGTATGTTAAAATATTTCAGTTTAGACATGTTGGAATAAAAAAGTTTAGGTGTACATAAAAATAAAAAGGTTAATAGCTAGGTACTTACACTGGAAATCTTATTTAGTCTGGCTAGTCCGGCTTTGAAAAGAATTCTATCTTTTAGCTTAGGAATTAGCTCTTTCAACTCCTCGCCTTTTATGTCATATTTACAGACAATCGTGATTTCGTTATCTAAAACAAAATAAATCAGGTAAATAGGTAATATAATAAAGGCTGGACCTTAGACACAACAAAATGCAATGTTTTAATAGGTATGTACCCTGTAATATACATACTCTAAGTATGTAAGTACCTCTTATTAACTATATCTATGAACCTATTTATGGTATAGAATAGAATAGAATAGAATAATTTTATTTGCCTTAATATGGTGTATAACAGTTGGTCTTATAATCTAAGTTCCACATATTAGCTATAAATTAGCATGCAAATTAATATAATTTAAATTTAAAAACTAAGTTATTAAATTTGAATAAGTTAGTAATAATAATATAAAATTAATTGTCATTAAGAAATTCCGATACATTATAATAACATTTGTCCATAAGCCATTTCCGAAATCGAATTAGGAATAATTTATTACATAATTTTCTTATATCTAAGGGTATTATTGTATATGTCAACCATAATTGAAGCACAATTTTTCCTAAATAAAACACTATTTGATATGGGCTTCACCAACTTACATGGATCCCTTGGCCTCAGTCTTGCATCTGCCGGTTTATTGTAAGGGAAGAGGTGAGGCTGGTTCCTAATAAAGGTAGACAGATCAGATGTACATTACAACTGTAGTTATTTAAAATACCTAGACCTTTTGGTTTTCAGGACAAGAAAATCCTTCTAGGCATGTACTTAGGTACATGCAAAAGCATTTAAATACCTACTTAGAATGTAACTTTGTGGCTGTAATGATGATGAATGTAACTTACCTTTAAAAAAATTTATGCTTTCTACGCTAATACCTCAATCAGACAAGTAGCTGGCGAGCAACGAGTCGTCTTCTGGTAAATCCAATACCTCCTCCATTTTACAGGCACATGGAAAGTAGGTCACGTCAATCACTTCGACTGCATAGCAGCTAATAATAAAAAAGTCACACAGGGATAGAACTACTCTTATATAAATTATTAGAATACTGAAAACAAGTTGCTGAGGAACAAACGCCGCGCCGAGTGCGTGCTGACTACAGCGGAATGAGTGATCTGAGTGATCATGTCGTATGCGTACAAGCAAGCGAACGAATCGAGCAGCTCTAAGGGTGCACGTACACTATACATACGGCACATACTACTGAGATAAAATACAATACAAAAAGCTTTTGCGCTATATAGGTAAAGAACAGATTTCATAACGAGAGGATTGGATTTGTGAACATGATTTGATTTCATTCATTTAAGAACACACAGTATCACTCAGTAATAATAATCTTAATAATTGTAATAACACTTTAAACAGCGGTCCTCAGTAAAAATTGAATTTTAAGTTTGACAGAGTCTTCATGTTAATTTCATGGATTCTTCTGTTCATTATTTTTAATTGGAATTTGTGAACCAATTTTTTATAAGTACCTATGTACCTATGTACTCGCTTATTTATTTTATTTTACATAATGAGGACTTTTTCTATAAAACGAACGTTACAGGTACCTAGGTATTTCATTTTAATTATTGCTTAGTTATGACCAAAGGGCCAAGTCAAGTTTCCATGGTTATGACGTTTAACTAATTAGGTAGGGTTATTGTGTTGCATCACGCTTTAACTACTGATTAGGTAAATCGTCATGAAATTTAAAACATAAACGTTCCATAAACAACGCAGGGGAGTAGGTAGGTACTAAAAAGGATTTTGGGAAATACCAACCCCAGGATTGATAACCCCAGGGAAGAACAATAATAATAAATTGATAATATGTAATTTATTAACCCATACTAATTAATCCCAACTAATATTATAAAAATGTGAAAGTGAATTTGTTGGTTTGTTTCTTTGTTCGTGCCGCCTTCATGATTTAACTGTTGAATGGAACCGTGAAATGTACCTACACACACATCTAGTGTAGGATAAGAAGAAAGACATAGGGTACCTTTCACCCTAGAAAAATGGACTGTTCCCGAGGGATCGACAAGTAAGTTTCGGTTTCCATAATAGGCCAGCTGGTGAAAATAAATATACCAAATCACCAAACTAAATGCATCATTCAGTGTATAACGACCCTAAGTGAGACCCCCTCCCGATAGCCGTTGAACAATCGTTCAAGGTCACTTTGAAATCAACACTATTTGAAATGTTAAATCAAACTTTGTATTTAGTTGTGATTACTTTCTAATAGTTATAGTTACGTAACTTTTTGCTTATACCAATAGGTGAAATGGAGGTTATTTTAAAGTAAACCCTAATGTAGAACCTCACTGGTAGGTAGGTACGGATGGACATTTAATAATGAGGAACCCATTTACCGTGTCATAGTGATGTTGTTTTATACCTACATTGTATTGTAGTGTAGATAGGTAGGTAGGTACATATTGCGTAACCTTTCGCCTAAAACTGCCCTTTTTACCCAATTTTTATGATTCCGTACCCAAATGGTTAACCAGTCCTGTAGGCTTTGATTATTTTAGGTATCTTATGACCCGTGAGAGTTAGACAGTTAAAAATATCACATATGTACCTACCATCATTTGGAATGTCTTTGGTAGGTATGTACCTACTTATTTTCTTCTGTTGTTGATTCTGTGTGGTCACCTCCCGGTTTTTAGAAAAATCTCAGTACAGCATAACAGTTTATTTCAGATATTCCACACATTGTTCATAAACACGGTCATTTTTAACACAATGCTATTTGCTTGTATATTTACCAATATACATCATCTGCAAAGATGTCTCATTTGAATGTCGAGGTCGAAATTACCTCACATTGATGAAATAACGCTGGCTCATAGCGAAAGTTGTATAAAATACTAGAAAAATTCACTGTGTCTTTTAACGCCTCGGTAGCTTATAATTGTTATAATACTTATTAATTTAAGGTTGTATGTAAGTTTCTATAAGTAATTCTTATAATTGTATTCAGAGTAAACACTAATTGTATTTATTGCAATTGTTTAAATTTGTTGCAACCGTTTCTGAGGATACCGATTAACATCCCCCTCAGAGCCAAAACAAACTTCTTAAATAGTTACGACAACTTAATGAGCATTGTAGGCTTTGTCATCGATATTTATCTTAGTAAATTTAGTTGATTTAACTTTATTTTATGGTTAATAATTGTTCTGAGTAATTATTAAAACAACACTAGGTAGGTACTAATAAGTAGTTTTTGTTAAAGCAACCGTTTTATATAGTTGTATTTACGCGTTCTGACCATTGATTTTAATCTGTTTTAATACATTTTTTGGTTGGCCTATACATGTAGGTATGTTAAAAACTTTTGGTTCTAGTTGTTTAGTTCAACAGACTATGATTAGTTTAACTTTATACCCACTTATTATTGGTATAACATACTGAGGTTGAATTTCAGTATGTTACAATACATAGTTGTTTTTACTTTTCTGTTAGATAAATATAAGCATCATTATTATTGTAATAACATTAAAAATAAATTTTAATAACTACATTTTATTAATTTCTAGTAACCATTTTTACTAGGTATATCTGTTAACATCGCACTTTACTCAATATAACCTTCTTAAATAGTTACTACGACTTAATGTTAATTGTTGTCTCCGTTATCAAAACGTGTGTTAATTAATAAAGTTGATTTCACGTAATGCTTTTGTTAATTATACTTATTATTTTATTAACTCAAACAAAATACAAAACTACTAATAGTTTTTTCTAAAGCAACTATTTTATATAGTTGTATTTACGCGTTCTGACCATTGATTTTAATACACTTTTTGGTTGGCCCATACATATAGGTATGTTAAAAACTTTTGGTTCTAGTTGTTTAGTTCAACAGGCTATTATTAGTTTAACTTTATACCACTTATTATTGGTATGACATTATACTGAGGTTGAATTTCAGTATGTTGCAATACATTGTTGTTTTTACTTTTCTGTTAGATAAATATAAGCATCATTTATTATTGTTTTAACATTTAAAATAAATTGTATTAACTACATTTTTCTAATTTCTAGTAACCATTTTTACTATATCTATTAACATCGCACTTTAGTCAATATAACCTTCTGAAATAGTTACTACAACTTAATGATAATTGTTGTCTTCGTTATCAAAACTTGTGTTAATAAATAAAGTTGATTTCACGTAATGCTTTTGTTAATTATATTATATTATTTTGTTAACTCAAACAAAATACAAAACTACTGAAAGTTTTGTGTTAAAGCAACCTTTTTCTTTAGTTGTGTTAAGACTCAGAATTTCGCGTTTTGCCCAGTTTTGCCTACCAAATTACTTTGCTTGCACTTACTGTACAGTTCTGAAATTTTTGCTAATAATAGATTAGGAAATTAGCAACACACTGTAAGAACCGAAAACATGATTTGACTAAGTTTGCTCGATAAAAAATAATCCTAAACATTTTCCCTAAATTACCAAAAAACGCTGTAATACGATGATATTTAAAAAAAAATATTTTACATTAATTTAGTTCATATGATTACTGAATTTTTAATTAAAGAATTTTTTAAAACAAGTTATTTATTACTACACAATCTTAAATTATAACATTATTCACCACCCGTCCATCGCAATTTGTAACGCAAACATCATGCCTTCCTTGTCGTTCATATGGCAACTCATCTTTACCTCTCTATCCGCCAGACTGCCGATGGCCGTGAATAGCGAGGGACGCGTGTCACATTGCTCCGCAAATTTATTTACGCAAAATTTAATAAAATGGGTCTAGTTATACAAATCAGTACTAGATGGCGCTCTCAAAAATCGTCGAAACAGCTTTTCACAGTGCGACAAGCTCGCAGCTCATCAAATTCGCATGATCTAATTATAAGTTCTAAATGTGAAAACTGAGGGCGCCTCTGTATGCAATTTGTACCTTTTTTGTATTGGATAATGCTACGGAAATAGACATAGACGGTATATATATATTGTATGAAAAAAATAAAATAAAATATTTAAAAATTCACAAAAAAAAAATTCAGAGGACCATGGATTTGACCATGGCAACCTAGCCACGCTTTGCGTGATCGCACGTCACATTATTCCAACAAGCA
This sequence comes from Ephestia elutella, assembly GCA_018467065.1. Classification (NCBI taxonomy): domain Eukaryota; kingdom Metazoa; phylum Arthropoda; class Insecta; order Lepidoptera; family Pyralidae; genus Ephestia; species Ephestia elutella. Next base: position 8,256,094 of record CM031575.1, read on the forward strand.
ACCATCTGCAATCGTGAAATTTCCCATCTTATATCTTATACTTACTTATAACACATAGCTTAGGCCTTCTACTTCATTTTATAGGTAACATTCATTAGTTTGGAATTATGGATTTCATCAAAATCAGTCCAGCGGCTTAGATGTCATTACATCTAAGCCGCTGGATATACAGACAGACTTTTGTATTTTATAACATTAGTAGTAGTAACATAATTGCATCACATTCTTACTTTGTAAACGAAATTTACTCGTTGCTATGGTTACCTACCATACCGGCCGGCGCGGAGCGTGTACTGCCCCTTTCTCGCGCCTCAAACGACACCGCGCTTTCGCTAATGCACATGCATGCCGCCAGACAGACAACTTTCGTGGCAGAGTACAGACTTATAGAGTTTATATTCGTTTACCGCGTGTTCGTGCTTACTGTTGTAATCAATTTAGAAAATTGAAATTTTGTCTGTTTCCCGCGCGGTTTTCAACTTCTACAAGTACCTATCGAAAAGAATTTATTTACAATTTATTTCTGTACAAGTACTGTTAGACCTTGCTTGCTAAATTTCATAATTTTAGGTCAACGGGAAGTTCCCCATAGGTTTTGATTCCCGTCTGAAATCGGAAAATATGTATGCGAAAACTCGCAACATTTACGATAATATTATCAGATCGCGTTGACATATAATTTTGTTTATTTTACTACTGAAAGGTAATAATGTTTAAAAAAAAAAAAAACAAATTCCCAAAGAACAGCAAGGAATTGAACCCCGCACTGACCGTATTTCATTTCATCAAATTACTGCTCAGCCATCCACCGGCTTTACGTTACTGCCGAAAGTTTACATTACATGTTTCTACTTACTATACATGTATCACTTACTACGTAAATGGCTTTGCTGACTAAAACACAGTTTTTGTTTACTTTCCTTTGATTATGCACACATTAATTTGAGTTTTCTTAATTTTCATTTTTAAATAAGTATTTCAAGAACAATTTATTGAACAAGGTTGAAATTAATAATAGTTTGTTGATGATTTGCAGAGTAAGAGATAGATGGAGCTGATTTTACTATTTAGTTCCTCTGAAGGGGCGCCCTTGTAGTTTACAGGGGGGTCGGGGGTGAAATCTGACTTTCTTATTCAAGCTTTCTGCCCCTTAACGTAAACACGTTTCAACAAATATAATTTTGTTTCGACAACTTGCATAAATAAGTTGACTCAACTGTTAATCGATTTAACCTTAGAGGAATCAACCTTTCTGTTCTTTCAGTGTACTTCCATATTTTTCAAAAAAGGCTGAAGGAACAGACTTAGGCACGATTCTGTAACGTGTTTTTTATTTATCAGCAATGGTTGATATGAGTCCTTTTTGGGGCAACAATAACGGAAAAAAATGATGTGAATTGATTTTTACAACTAAGTATAAAACTTAAACTAAGTTATTTATTGTTTGTTTTAGGACACGTCAATGGTGACAAGTAGTATTAGCCTTGTGGAAATGTCTAACTTTAATGTTGACTACTTGCACACAGGAGAAGAAAGAATAATATTCTAGACTCTTCAGTATTCTTTGCTGAGTAATTTGCATTTTATTCTCAGAAATCCCACTAAAATTATCTTTATTCCTATGAACGTTAACTACGTTCTCAAGTAACGCCATTATTTTTAAAGCGAATGGACGCAAGGCTGTTTCCATCAAAGAGCCTCTTTTCCAATCAAACCCTGCAGAATCGCGGAGCGCGACTCAATAAGGCGAGGAAGTCAATAAAGTTATTACCATTTGTAAGAAGCGAATAAGTGCAGAGGGTACAAACGACTCAATGTCTCAATGAGGCTCCTTTCGTGGCGCTCGCTACTAAGTAGAATTAATTTAAATGAAATCATCACAGTTTATTCAACTGAGATGCGGCACGGACGTTCAACCGGCAAGAACGCGCCTCAAGTCTCATTTACAATTCCAATTAAGGACAATTCTCATTTACTTTTGTTCTGTAGAAGTAACGAATCGGAGTAGGACCTTTCCTCTTTGTTACCTCAACTTATGACGCAAAATGTTCTGTGCAATAAGTAGATTCGGTATTTTATTGCAAACTCGGTGTAGGTATTTCCTGAGATATATTCGGATTGATTTGTCCGAAATAAAATTCAGGTTAAGACGATCAGAATCAATCTGATTTATTTACCTACCTAAGTACTTTACCGAAGAGCAAAACCGTGTCTAGGACGGTAGTTCTAATTAATTTCGATTTCAGTCAAAGAGCACCGATTCGAACAGCTCCGCTATATTTACCAATATGCTAGTAAAATCGACTTGTGGTGCCATTTTTTCTATATATGAACCTTGTTAAATTTCAATAATATTTACTTATTGAAAAAAAAACGGCCAAGTAGGAGTCAAACTCGCACACACGCAAAGCATCTCACATTATAGCTCAAACTAAAGTAATAATTAGTTTAAAAAACAAACTTAACTTTGCAGTTCGATCCCTAAGATTCATACCGCATCGAGCGCAAAAATAAGTTTGCAACATTGTAATACTGCTTGTACAAGTAGGTACTGCCAAGCTTTGCTTTTTGCCAAATTTCATAATTTTAAGTCAACGGGAAATACCCCAAAGGTTTTGATAGCCGTCTGAAATCGCAAAATAGGTATGTGAAAACGTCTCCTGATTGCGTTGATGTAAAATTTTGATTATTTTACAGCTGGAAGATACCGTGGATCCAAGTAGGTATTTGATATGAAATTCAACTTGATACCTTTAAGCGTTCCTGCCAGTCGGCTCTTTGGAGGGCCTCCAGATCCTTTAGGACCTCCTCCCTCCAGCGGTATCTGGGCCGGCCGACAGGTCGTTTCCCGCATGGTCGTCCCTTATACGCTCTTTTAGCTGCGCGACTGGCAGGAAGTAGCGCAGAACAGGAAGGAGTGGAAGCTTCTAGTATCGGAGGCCAAGATCCTCTTTGGGTCGTCGAGCCATCGAAGTAAGTAAATACCTTTAAGCGTTCCTGAGAAAAAAATGTTTGACAGACAGACGGACACCAAAGTGATCTTATAAGGGTTCCGTTTTTGCCTTTTGAGGTACGGAACACTAAAAATAGCCGAATTGGTCCAGCTGTTCTTGAATTATGCGCTAAATTACTTAGCTATTCATTAAAAAAGTCTACAAACAAAAGCAAAGAAGTGATAAAGTAAACTTTTCTAAAAATAAATGAATTTCCGTAGAGATTTTTATAAAATCTTAGCTGGCAGCAAATCACGGAGGTAAGCAACGGAGCCGCTGGATTTTCTTAAATTCCCCGATCGCTCCCAACAGATACCAGTATTTGCTAAATCTACGTCGCCGGCTTAGGTATTCAATTTAACTTACTGCGCGCTAACCTATAATTCTGCAAGCTGAGATGTCAAATATGTGTTGGATGTTTATTATTTCTCTTATCCACTTAGTGCAAAACAGAAAAATAATAAAAAATCTAATAGAGAACTTATAATTAGGGAAGAAATATATGTTTGTTTATTACAGTTTAAAAAGTACCTACCTTAAGATTTTATCTATCTATCTATACCTTATTAAAATTAGTATTCAGCATGATTGAGTAAAAATATACAAATACTAAGATTTAAATTTACTGTCTAGGTAGATACCTAGACAGTAAATTTAAATTTTAGTTCTATATCTATAGTATTTTTGCTCGCTCATAAAAAATACTCAGCCAATCTCATATCTCCCTACTTTTAAGTTTTTTTGTTCTCGTTGTAATGAAAATATGTTTTATAAACATCATCATCATCAGCCTGTAGCAGTCCACTGCTGGCCTCTCCCAGTGCTCAATTGCCGCCAGTTTTGCGTTTTACGCATCCATTGATCTTGACGTCATCTTGACATTCCCTGCAATCTTACGCAGGTCATCGCTTGATCTTGACGTCATCTTGACATTCCCTGCAATCTTGCGCAGGTCATCGCGCTATCTCGTGTCCAACACTCCGCTTGCCCATGCACGGTCTCCACTCGAGAACACGTCTGCTTAGGCGGCTGTCAGTTCTTTTGCAGACGTGGCCAGCCCATTGTCACTTCAGCGTGCTGACTTTTTTGGCTATATCGGAGACTTTACTTCTCTGTCGGATAACCTCATTTCGGATACGATCCCTGAGTGAGATCCCGAGCATAGCTCTCTCCATAGCACGCTGAGCAACTTTAAGCTTATGGACAAGTTTCACAGACAGCGGCCACGTCTTTGCAGCATTTATAAACATTAAAGCATTATCAAACAAAAAAGACTTTCAAACCTATATACCGAGAAAGAGGTTGTTTAATTTTATTGGCATTGGTGGTTAACTGAGTGACGGCATAGCACTTTTGCGGTTACCCTTCAGAGGGTCTTAATCGAGCCATAAATTTTATTTTATGTGTGGCCGCAGTTCGGCGCTTGAAAATTGTACAGTGTTCGTTCACTTACCGGACGCCGTAAATGTTTTAACTGCAAATAAAATTTCAACTATTACAATATTATTTGTACTAATATTATTTTCTTGCGTTTAATATGTGTAATACTAAGGGAATGTATGTTTAGGAGTTAGGATGTTTGTGGGTTCTGACGTTTGTACCTATCATGTCTGGGTTTATGATACAAAAGTACTTTATTCCCGAATTTCCCATAGTCAGTTATTTCTTATTATTAAAAACACTTATCATTAAAGTTGTATTTATTACTTGACTAGCTTTCGCCCGCGGCTTCGCCCGCGTGAATTTCCTTCCCACGGGAACAGTGCTTTTTCCCGGTATGAAAGGTACCCTATGTCCTTCTCCGTACTTCCAGCTATGTGTATGCGAAATTTCAGGAAGATTGGTTCAGTACATGAAGCGTGAAGAGGTAACAAACAAACAAACAAACAAACAAACCAACAAACAAACAAACAAACAAACTCACTTTCGCTTTTATAATATTAGTTAGGATTATGGCTGTACGCCCATATTTCGCAAATAAGTTAATCTATAATCGGAGTAAATAGGCCGAGGCCTATTTACTGCGGTTATCCATGCCTGAACTCGAATGAACTGAGTATAAACTCAAGACTTACTTGTTCTATGATAATACCAGTATCTACTTCAAACTTGAATAAGCTTTGGTCCAGGTATCAGAACTTTGAAGTTAAAATATCAATCTGATGAGCACCTATTTCTAAAATCACTAGAATTCCGAGGAAATTTCAGGATGCAAGATTTTTCATGAAGTACTTATATTACACAAATAGAGACAATTTATTTTCCGAAACTAAACCACCTGTCAAAAAGCGATAGCAATGCACTTCGAGCTTGCGTTTGGGTGCAATCATTTTTCAAATTTCGTATCAGTATCATGAAAAAACGAACAAAAAGCTCGTTTAATCACGAATGAAATTTCATAGTTGTGTTACTGAAGATGTAACCGAAAAACTAGCATATAATATTGGTTTTAACAACAAGATATTAACGATAGTAGGTACATTCCACGCGGTCAAGGTCGTGGGCAAGCTAGTATAGTGATAGTCTGTCCGTCTGAAATCAATAAACGAACAATTAAAACTACTAATAGGTACTCAGACTGCTGAAAAGTGAAAGGTAAGCTTCTACCAATTCCCTGAAATGCCTCGGATTATAATTTCGATTTGTTTGTTATAAGTAAAGCAGTTTTGTTGGTTGGTTCAATATTCGACCCAAAGGTACCTAAGTAACTAATTTTATGTTTAGTTATAATTTTGTTTGGTTTTCGTCTGAGAATAAAAGTATATACCGAATTCTACTTTTGTTTTTGAATAGATGTTATTATTTTAAATAAATTCATAAATAAAATCAAAACTATTTATTTTACAACGATAACAAAAATATATTTGAGATAATCATAACGAGCCCTTTCATTTGATATATAAAGTAAGGTTTGTAAATTGTATTTTTTTAATTCCTAATTTGTCCCCCGAAAGTGACCCTTATTAAAAAAAAATATTTACTTTGCACGTACATCTGTGTTTGGATTACAGGATTACGCCATCCTACCAAATTTCAACCGATTTGGTCTAGTAGATTCGAAGAAAAACACCTTTTCATTTTCACGCAAATTTTCAGAATACAGAATTCAGTCTCTATATAATTGGCCCTAATATATCTATCTCAACGAATACTTAAAGGTGTAAATAATATTCCAAGTCAAGTTAGAAAGCGGAAGAAAGCCTTCGTATACACGTCCCATTTGACACTGCCTTTAAAGTTTAAATGTCTTTGGATGTTGAAAAGTTGTCAGCGATCACAGGTGTGCGCGTCGTCTCATCTCGTGCTAAACATTTTTCTCTCGCAGCTCGAATTCATATTTTCATATGATAAATTGCTGTATTTATGCCACTTGAAGTTTTAGATTTTATATTTAACGCAAATATTTTTTTTTGTCTCTTTCCATGTGTTCCTATCTCTAGTCTTTTCTAGCCACCTTCTGTCGAATGCCCTAAGTTCATCCGACCATCTTGTTAAGAATTCAAATATAGGTAATTTATTTTACAAAGTCCTTCGTTGCTTTACGGATATTTAAACATAAACAAATAAAAATAAAATATATACTTGTGCAATATCTTCAAGTGATTGAAAGTATCTGTTTTTCTTTTGGAAACTCTCTATTCCCAAGTATCCGGACTGTACATTTATCGCGGTATATATTATTTATTTATTTTGTTCTTAACCATTTTAATTTATTTAACCGATCACAAACATAACATGTTTTATTATATTATATACTTATATGCAGCGGTGGTGGCCGAGTGGTCCGCCTGTGGATGCAAAATCCCAGGTTCGAATCCTGCCCGGGCTACATGAGTTCTGACTCTGACTCATGTTAGTTTTCATCGACCACCACTTGCTTCCGGTGAAGGAAAACATCGTGAGGAAACCTGCACTCTGGTTGATGATTATCAGCTAGTGTGTGAAATGGAGAAGGCAATGGCAAACCACTCCATTAATATTGCCAAGAGAGTCGTTGTGTGTGTTTCATTCCATATAATGACCACGACCCTCAGTCATGAGAAAATATGACTAAAGACAAGAGATACTGATATGATTATATAATTAGTTATCAACTTGAAAAAGTGCATTCTTTGAAGGCTTAGATTCAATAAAGATTGTTTGATTTAAAATAGAAGCCCCTATTAAGTATTTTTCCATTTTGTGTGTGTATATTCTATGTAATATGTCTTAATAACATAATATGTCCTTTGACGAATAAAAGTACTCGGCTTTTATATGAATACAGTATATTTACTTAACTCGCTTTTAGCTAATAATATCGTTGAACAGCAAGGATGTTCGTTTATCGTAATAAATCAGGACACTTTTGGGATTTTGCGTTCGCGATAATACGATCCTTGTCGTCGTATCTTATTACCTGTTGAAAATGGGCCCTTGTTTTATTTGTACGTTGCTATTATTTATTATTTGATAAAATAATATTGTTAATTTTATTTTACTGCAATGATCCTTTGATATATGTTTGTTACAGAAGTTGTGGTGAATGAGATCTCTACAAAAGTAGTAAAAAAGAATTAAAATAAATCAATAGTAAAAAAAACTTTAAAAATAAGCTTTTTTTGTTACTCTCAACAAACCCTTTCATTTGATACACATATTGTAGAAATGCATTACAAATAAAATAACTATTGCGCCATCTTGGATGGTCCGCCATATTGCATCCAAACTAAACGTGTGTACAAAATTTCAGCTCAATCGGTTGAAGATATCTATTTCAAAATTGAGTTCTAAGATTCCACCCGTGTTCCTCCTGAACAAACATTGCATGTATGTAACATTGCAAGTTAAATAAAAGCTTTTAATACATTGAAAACGAATATATGTATAAGTATTTTTTTATACGTGAAGTAGATACGATATGATAGAGTTATACACGGTTGTAATATTTTTCGTTTAATATATATGACTTAGGATGCCATTGAACAAGTTGTATATATTTTTAACCTTTAAGTATCAAGTCAACCAGCAAAATAAAACGGCATGGGTGACAAAGTAGTACGATTTTCCAGATAAAGTTATTTTTGACAAGCTAATGAAAATTTAGATTTATGGAACTACAGTAATTGCCTATATACATTTGTTACAGATAAAATTATTGTTAGGTACAGTTGTCATCGAACTTAACCTAATTAAGATACTTGATTGTTAGTTTTCAAACACTTGAATATTTGATATCAAAGGAGTAAGTGTCTTTAATGGTAAGGTAAGTTACAGTTTGCGGAAGGAACTCATGACATACGAGTAGGGAGGCTTATTCTATCTTATCGCGCGCGCACTAAACTCACTTTGAAAACTCCAGCGGGAATACACTGGAGAGCGGGAACCGGGAAGACAAATGGAATCGCTCGCGACAGCAGGAAGCGATAAATGTAAGAAAAGAATGTGTCACATATGCCGTCACTTAATCCGTTTCCGCCGTCTTATTCAAAATCAAGTTTCAGCGCCTCCTGTTAGTAACAGTCGTGTTATAAATATAGTATTCAGGAGCACGGCCAGATTTGGAAGACTGGAGGCCCAGGGGTAACGAACGAGTGACTGTCCCTTATTATTTAATACTCTCTCTGACAAGTTTTCAAAATTTATTTCGAACAAATAAAATTAATACAAAAGAATGAAGTAGTGCAAATATTGTCCGTAAAATCATACATTTAAAATAGGTACCTATACAAAATGACTGTTAAGGAACAGGTGCAAAACAGTTGATTAATATCTTTATCTCTATTGTGTTGGCCCAGGATAGTAGCCCTGGGGTGCTAGTGCGGGAAACCTCCTAGAGTGCCCGGTCCCTTGTAGGCTTTAGCTTTTTTCACTTTATCCCTCGGGATCCGGTGACAGCGGCGGGCTGACAAGGGACTCGGGACGGTGCACCCTGGGCGGCAGTTAACAACTCTCCGCTTGTCGGAGTCTTGTTGAGTGTTGGCCAGTATCCTGCAAAAAACGCGTGGGAAATCAAGGCCTATTTTTGGGCTTTTGTATGTCTGATCGTCATTCCCTCCTGTCTCAGACAGTGAGTGGACATGATAGGTTGCGCTTGTGCAACAGTTCCACTATTGTGGGTTCTCGGGCATCTTGTTACCTCGAATTGACGGGGCCGAGGGCACTGTACCAAAGGTACATCGCCGGAAGGAAGAAAACCTCATCAAAAATAACCCTAATCTTAAGGTCTGGCGTGCCGATGAGATGAATGGCGGGTGGGGAGACCCGTCCCAAGCGCCCGGGGGGAGGTATATCAGGGACCTTACCCTGACAAAAAGGATCTTCTATGTAATGGCAAGTCTACAAAACTCATTACCCCAGGAGGGTACCATCTGCTATGCAGCTGGAGAATCCCTCTCTGCGCTTTCGAGCGCAGGCAGCCCCAACGTATCTGGGGGGGGCAAGATCTGCCATAGGGATGTAAGTCCCTTTACTTTGTCGCAAGACGCTGGCTCTATTTCAGAAGCAGAGTCCATGATGAGTGTCGAGTCCCAATCAGGGACTAGAAGAGAACGGCGTCCAAAACGGATACGTCAAGAGGTGAATGACGTTGAATCCGGATCGGAATCTGCTTCCAGCAACTGTAAGATGCCGGCGCCAAAGAAGACGAACGTGAAACGTATACGTGGCCAAACAACTGGAATTGAAAAGGCGAAAGAGAGCCTAGCGGCTAATAGGCGTGCGGAATTTGTTAAGAATTCCGTTGATCCCAGTATCGATGTTTTAGAGAAATGTGCGGATGATAATCGTGCAGCCCGATTGTCAGAACATAACGCAGAAGGATCAACGGATTCGCTCACTCGTCAGGTACATGATGGGATAGCTCTTATTACGGCGGTTTCAAATAAATCTAGCAATCTAAAGGGGACGTTCCAAAAGAAATTGAACAAGGCTACATCTCTCATCACTGAGGCTGTCCAGTTACTCCAGAGTCGCACCACATCGGAGGAAACTCAAATACTTCAGGCAGAAAATCGCCGCCTTCAGGCTGATATTACTGCCTTACGAATGGAAGTGGAGAACTTAAAAGCAATGCTAGTTACACCGCAATCAAGGTCTAGCGATGCTATGCTTCTTACAACTGATTCACTTCAGAAGTATTTTGATAACTTTTCTCGGCAGATGATAATACAGGTGGGGACATTAGTAAATGCGCGGTTTGAGGGGCTTAACTCCCGACTTTTGCCAGAGGAGCGATTACGCCCCCCTTTGGCTTCAGATAAGAGGCAGCAAACACGGCCTTGGAATGAAGTAGCGGCTGGGCCAGCTCCAAAATCGCTAGGTAGTGAAGTTGTTTTCAGTCAAAATATTACATGCTCTGATGAGAAAACACTTAAAGGGAAAGGAAAGGGAAAAGGGAAAGGAAAAGGCCGCCAAGCTAGTCTCGGTCCTCCGACTGAACTTTCGACGACAACTGCAGAATTAGGAAGGCATTGTGACTTGACTCAAGGATCATCTCAAGGAAGGGGTGAGTGGACTGAAGTTATATCTCGCAATAAAAGACGCAGACTGCGCAAGAAAGCGTCCAAAGCTGCGAGTCAGGCAAAAAATGGACCAATGTCTCGGGAATCGCAAGGAAAACCCAAGACTCTTACGCTTCGAGCTCCTCGCTCAGCTGCAGTGGTGCTCACGCTGCAACCAGATGCCGAAGAGAGAGGTGTCACGTACGGTGCTGTCATATCTGCTGCGAAAAGTAAGGTCAATCTACAAAATCTTGGGATTTCCGGCATAAGATACCGAAGAGCAGCCACAGGAGCTGCAGTTTTCGAGTTGCCGGGCCTTTCAACCGGTGAGAAAGCAGATTCTCTAGCGAAAGAGCTAAGAAAGGCGCTTGATGAGCACGACGTAAGAGTTTCAAGGCCCAACAAATGTTGTACACTCGTCGTGTCCGACTTGGATGATGCTGTCTCTAAGGAGGAGATTGCGGCTGCCGTTGCGCGAATTGGTGAATGCAAAGAGGAGGCAATTAATGTTGGAGAAATTCTTAATAATTTCTCCGGCATCAAAAGTTTTGTGCGCTGCCCAGTGCAAGCCGCTAATAAAGTTGTAAATAAAGGCAGACTGCTAGTAGGTTGGACTTCGTGCCGAGTAAAACTTATTGGAGATGGGCCGGCAAAGTGTTATCGATGCCTGCACTCTGGACATATACGGGCTCAGTGCACTAGCGAGACAGATCGTAGCAACTATTGCTTTCGTTGTGGTCGTCCTGGGCACCAAGCAGGAAACTGTGAAGCATCACCACACTGCCCATTGTGTGCAGCAGCTAATAAGCCTGCGGAACATCGTGCCGGAAGTAAGGCATGTACTGCCCCTCCTGCAAAGAAACTAAAGGGCAGGCGTAATGTGGGGCAAAATCTACTGAAAAAAATCCCGGCCCGTCGGTTTTTACTGAACCAAGGGAAGAGGCGGAGTTGATGACAATTGGTTAATGGCGTCAATACGTTTCTTGCAAGTGAATCTGAACCACTGCTCTAGAGCTCAAGATCTATTGGTTCAGAGCATGATACAGTGGTCGATAAATGTTGTGGTGATTTCCGAACCATATTTCGTCCCTCAAAGAGATAACTGGGTAGCCGATAACGATGGCCTTGTAGCATTAGTAGCTAACGTGGGGGCCGATTCCCCGACCCTTAGTAATGTCAGGAGATGTTCCGGTTGCGTGGCGGCTCGGTTAGGGAAGATAGTGGTTATTGCAATATACTTCTCCCCAAACAGAGTCCTCGCAGAGTTTGAGCGATACCTTGATGTCGTGGGAACTTTAATAAGGCAAAGCCATCCTTATCCTGTAGTCGTCGCTGGGGATTTTAATGCGAAGTCTAGAGCATGGGGATCCCCGGTAACTTGCCCTCGTGGCGAAGTTTTGGAAGAGTGGGCAGTGGCCAACGGACTGTCATTGATAAATAGAGGGGCTGTAAATACTTGCGTGAGATGGCAGGGATCTTCAATTGTGGATCTAACGTTTGCAAGCCGTATTGTAGCGCAAAGAGTACATGATTGGGAGGTGCTTGAGAATGAAGAAACCCTGTCGGATCACCGGTATATACGCTTTACTATTTCTCAATCTGCGTTCCATCATCCATCTAACCAATCTGAAGTAAGGGTTGGTCCGCGGTGGGTAAAAACACACCTTGATAAGAATGTTTTTAAAGAAGCCGCTTCAGTCCAAGCTTGGGCACCTGCGCCGGAATTGAATGAGATTGATGTGGATGACGAGGCAATATGGTTCCGCGAGGCTATGACTCAAGTGTGTGATGCGTCAATGCCAAGAGTCAGGTTAGGTCATGCAAAGCGACGAGTGTACTGGTGGTCGGAGGAAATTGCCCGGTCCCGCGAATTATGTGTGTCAGCGAGACGACAGTATACACGTCAGAGACGTAGGCGGCGCGGCGGCATTGTAGATGAGGCAGAGGAAGAAAGGCTATATAATTGTTATCGTGAGTGTAAGAAACAATTGGTGGCATTAATCGGCAGAGCCAAGGCAAAGGCAAGGAAAGAGTTGCTGGATGGTTTAAATAGAGACCCTTGGGGTCGTCCTTATAAAATGGCTAGAGCTAAGCTTCGCCAGTGGGCTCCCCTCTTACGAAAAGTCTACAGCCAGAATTTGTAGAAAGGGTGGTAGCGATTCTCTTCCCTTTACAAGAATACACTTCTCCCCCATCGATGGCTTCAACTTCTCCCCAACCAACCGCGGAGGTACCTCACGTAAGTGGAGATGAGATGGATAGGGCGGTTGAACGCATTCGTAACAAAAATAAGGCTCCCGGACCTGATGGGATTACTAGTCGATCTTGGGTGTTAGCCATGGACAGTCTGGGGTTTCGCCTTCGAAATCTTTATACGGCGTGCATGCTGGCTGGTCGATTTCCTAAAATTTGGAGGACTGGCCATTTGGTATTATTGCGAAAGGAAGGTCGTCCGATTGACTCGCCAGCAGCTTTTCGACCGATCGTGCTGCTTGATGAAGTGGGTAAATTATTCGAGCGGATTGTAGCAGATCGCCTGATAAGACATTTGGAAAGTATCGGGCCCGATTTGTCGGGCAACCAATATGGTTTTCGGAGAGGTAGGTCCACAGTTCACGCTATTTTGAATTTGAAGACCTTGGTAGAGGACGCAACTGGCCGGGGTGAAGTGGTAATTGGGGTGTCACTTGATATATCAAACGCATTCAATACTCTCCCCTGGCCATGTATTGCTGAAGCGCTGCGGTATCACCGCGTGCCTGATTACCTCTATCAGCTGGTGTGTTCCTATCTCTCCGAAAGAGAAGTTGTATATCCTGGACGAGACGGGTTGTGTCACTGGACAATGTGGTGCGGTGTTCCACAGGGTTCGGTCCTTGGGCCACTCCTGTGGAACATCGGTTACGATTGGGTTTTGCGCGGCGACATCATAGAGGGAACTGATGTCATTTGTTACGCGGATGACACTTTAGTTCTGGCGAGAGGAAAGACCTACAGAGATGCAGCTCGTCTTGCAACTGCTGCAGTCGCTCGAATAGTGGCCAAAATACGAAGATTAGGGCTCAATGTGGCCTTAGATAAATCAGAGGCAATATGTTTTCATGGACCGCGAAAGGGCCCTCCTGCTGAATCGAGTATGGTGGTGGGTGGAGTCCAAATTGCTGTGAAGTCTACGATTAAATATTTGGGTCTTTTGCTGGATAGCCGCTTGGACTTCACCCCACATCTTCGAGCCCTGGCACCCAGACTGCGCTATGCCGCGACAGCCCTGGGAAGACTTTTACCAAACCTTGAAGGTCCGGGTGTAACGTGTCGGCGATTATACGAGGGGATCGTGCGGTCAATGGCTCTTTACGGGGCCCCCGTTTGGGCAGATGCCCTTAATCGCAGAAAAGCCACACATCTTCATGGCCCCCAAAGGGCAATGGCAATCAGGGTCATTCAAGGCTACCGCACGATCTCATTCGAGGCGGCTTGTGTATTGGCTAGGTCCCTGCCGTGGGATTTAGAAGCAAAGGTTCTCGCGGAAGTCTTCCACTGGCGTGAGGGACAGTTATCTCAGGGTCAAAGACCAGCTCCAAGAGAAGTTGAAGGTTGTCGACAGGTGTAACGAGTTGAAGCCATCGACTGGTGGCAAGAGAGGTTGGAAGATCCAAGTGCGGGACGGCAGGTAATAGAAGCAGTTCGTCCAGTTTTTACACAGTGGCTGGCACGGCGACATGGAGAACTTTCTTTCCGGCTGACACAGGTCCTTTCCGGACACGGGTGTTTTGGAAGGTACCTGTGGAATGTAGCCGGGAGGGAACCAACTGCGGTGTGTCACCACTGTGATGACTGTGACGAGGATACGGCCCAGCATACTTTAGAGGTATGCCCTGCCTGGGAAGAGGAGCGCCTAGCTCTTGGTGCTGTTGTTGGCTTTGTCTTCGCGCTGCCGGTAATTGTATTGGCAATGGTCCAGAGTGCGCGAGGATGGAGTGCGGTAGAGAAATTCTGCGAGGCTGTGATGTTGAAAAAGAAGAGGCGGAGAGAGTGCGGGAAGAAACGTCTACGTTGCCGATGCGTCGTCGACGACCTGGGCGCAGGAGACTGGCCCACGACCGACACCTCCCACCATAACAAGTCGCAGGCGACGGACTCGGGAATTAGTCTGCCGCCAATAAGTCGACGAACGGGGAAGGCACACAAGTGTTCCTGTGCGCCACCCAGAGGTGTGTGAATTCAATTCACAAAAGAGACGTGGCTGTCATTTGCCAGGCGCTGCCGAGCCTGCAGAAGAGTGATGGAGCATTTTGTTCCTCCGTCGTACCTGCAGTCCCGGATATATAGTGCAGAGAGGGACACCGGGGTGTTTTTAGTGGGTTCGAGCCCCACATACCCACCCTGCTGTACCCGCGGCAGGGTGGCATGCACGGCATTTTCACCTCGAAAAAAAAAAAAAAAAGGATAGTAGCCCTGCCTGCACTCCCTGAAGTCCACCCTGTTCAGAAGTACCTGATTGTACTGCGCTTTTTCAGCGCAAGACGAGCACTTAGCCAACTAATCTACCGTTTTCTATTTCTATTTTTGAAAATTATTCTATAGATTTTGAATAACAATAGTTTATATACTTTTGCTCAAGTAGGTAATCAATATTATGAACGAGGCCATGATCCACTTTGGGGTCACAGCCAGCGGAGTAAGTACCTAATCAATAAAAAATCATTTGGCACTAGATATAGCAAAGTTGCCATCCCGTAAAACCTTCGCAACTAGTTCGGCCGCGGTAGAACTCGCAATTTAGAACTTTTACTGAAGCAAACTTCAATAGGTAAGATAGAAGGAATACCGCTAACACAAAATATTTACTTAGGGTTTAAGCCAGAAGCTTTATAGGTAAGTATTTGATATTTATAATAACCTAACGTATATTACGTATGATTTTTTTTTATAACATAGGGCGGCAAACGAGCAAGCGGGTCACCTGATGGTAAGCGATCACCACTGCCCATGGACAACTGCAACACCAGGGGTATCACAAGAGTGTTGTCGGCCTTTCAAGAAGATGTAGACTCGTTTTTTGAAGGTTCCAATGTCGTATCGGTTCGGGAACACCGCCGCAGGAAGTTGGTTCCACAGTTTAGTCGTACGTGGCAAGAAGTGTCTTTTAAAATACACTACCTACTCTACAAATATTTTGATACTTTTTACATTGTGTGTAATATAATAAAAAAAATTATTTGTACCTATTATCCGTAAATTTTACATATTTAGTTATAGGTAAACCTACCTATTTTTTGAAAATTTACCAGACTAAACTGAAACCGTTTAATGTCAAACGTTTTAAAGACTCCCACATCGAGTCATCAAGCATTAATTAAACAGTGAAAATTTAATTTTCTCTCGTAAATCCCGCAATAAAATGCGATAGAAACGAAAACAGAGAGCAAATGAAGCTTCAAAAATAAATTGACACTCCCATTCAATGTCTGCGGAATAAAACTCCGGTCAAATCGAGTATGGTTTGTACTTCGTTAAATGAATAAAGGTTCTCTTGTAAATCCATTTCCGTGCAGAGTCGGGTTTTAATTGGAATGGACATATTCGACGCGGGTTGAGAATGTTGAGATCATATATGTCAGGAACGGCTGGGTAATTACGCACGGCTTGGATAGACATCTAGTGGTGGTTCTATTAGGGTCGTGCTCCACTCTACTCGATTGTCTGTACATGTCATCGCATACACCCTTATTCAAAACCTCGCATTCTAGAAGTATTTAAAAATAAGTGTTGTTTTATGTGCATATAAATAAATAAATAAAGCTTCATTAATTCCATGCAGTTACATTGATTCACAAGTTTTATAATTGAAAAAATATAAATTTATTAAATTAGAATTAAACAATTAAAAAATTTAATTAAATTGTCTCGAAATATAATTGTATCATTATTATTTTTATAATAAAATTACCAATTCAATATATACGGTTTTTTATGACATTCGTTGTGGGTGTCAATTTTTACTGGTCATGGAAATATAATTTATACCTTTTATAAATTTTATAAATAAATATATACGGACAAATCACAACATCCAAGACCCAGGTCAATCTGAAAAATATCACTATCCATCTTGATCTGACCCGGGATCAAACCCGGGATCCCCTGGTTCAGAGGCAAGGTCTTTGCGCCACGAGGTCGTCGAATCTATAAATTAGATAACTGGCCAATAGAGTGTCGGGCTATTGTCGAGTTCCGAAGGTATCCCAATATGCATTTATTTACTAAAACGTTGGTGTTTGAGTCATTCAAATGAAAATTTGCTGTAACAGAATGACATAGTTAGTTATCCTTTATCGTACTCGGTTTTCATTTGAGTTACAGAACCTTAACAGGTTCACTGTCCCCAGACCATATATGGCCTGTAGACGAAAATCACTACCAGTCCACGGACCGCATGTGGTCTGTTCGTCCATACAATTTTAAAGCTTTTTATCGCAGTGGACGTTGAGAGAAAGGCGTTTATTTCACGTGAACTTGACAGGACATATCACATAGAATACAAAAAGGACTGGGACATAGAGAACAGACGTACCATTTTATCGATATCGCGATTTGAAAAAAAATATAATTTAAAAAAAAAGACATACGATTACTTTATTACATTTTATTGCATTTTTTAAGGTAACTAAATAAAAGATAAGTAGAAAAAAACATACAATATACTGAAAAAGAAAATATTTATTGAAAAAAGGAAAAACATTTCAAAAAAAAGGACATGTTAACGTGAGCTTTTTGAAAACACTGAAGATAATATGGTTTGGTACCAAATGTTGCATATTTGTGAAACTCTTTTCGCTTTATTTGTGGCAGCTGCAGATGTTTCACCTTTTTGGTATCTGCTACACTATCATCATCGACATAATCATGTACAGCACTACGCACTTCGGTTTTATTTTCTCCTTCGTCCGACGAATTTGACGAATTATTTTGTTCATATTCACTCTCTTCTAATATTCTTCTCAACTCTTCATCCGTCAACCGCTGTTTCTTACTCATTTTCCCGCAAAAATACAAAATTCAAAAGTAACAAAAACAACGAACACCTGTAATTTCTTTCGACTTTTGAACAAACGTCATATTATACGTCACTTCTCACCTTGCTTCTCACTCAGGTACACTATTTTCACGTATGTCATCGCAAATAATTAACAAAGATAAATTGTCAATGTCCTTTTTACTTGACACTGACAACAATATGCACAGATAGTGTATCAAAAATATATTTTTTTTAACCATACCACATATGGTCTGTGGACTCACGGGACGATTTTGGTCAATTTCGTTCTGGTGAGTCCACAGGCCGTATGTGGTATGTTATAAAAAATATATATTTCAATTATGTATACATAAAATTAACAACATATATGTCTTATCTACATCCCTGAGATACTAATTTTCACAAAAACTTAACTGGACTTGTGAGCCATTTTCACTTTAGAACTTGGACAGTGAACCTGTAAATAAACATTAAATCACATTGACTGAAGATGCAGGCTTCCGTAGATTTCCTTTGTGTGAGTAGTTCTATCACAAGAATGCAATTGAAAGTCAATTGCTTTTCACAGTCTATAAAGTATCTATTTGTCCCTAAGAACTTTTATAAATTCAATTTTCAACCGGATAAGTTCCGTGTCTGGTTCACGCTCGATACTTTTTGAATAAATTGGCCGCGGGTTCAGGCGATGGAAGCTCAGAAAACTCTGAACTTCGGGATCCAAACATAACTTTTCGTTCCCACAGTAGCATATTGAATTAGTAATATCCGGATCTCTGATTTATTTTTGGAGGCGATCTCCCAAACGTTTATTTGTAGCACTTATTTATATTATTGTTATTATCAGAACTCGTCTGTGATCCGGAAATTTTCTCTTTTTTGTTAGGTTAGTAAGAAAAATATACGGGCGAGCAAGGAAAACATAATGTACTTACAGGGATTTCGATATCTATCAATTTTTCATCTGACCCGCAGCTTCATAATTCGTAGGATTTTCGGAAAAAAACGTAAATTGTAACGAAAACACGTAAATTTGTATTTTTTTATATTTTTATTTATTATATTTTATACCAATTAATTAGTAGGGACTCAATTTAAGTTAAATAAATATTTATGTTTGGTGACTTATAATGTACTGAGTAGGTACCTATGCAATTATGTCATTATTTCAACTGAAGGGTAAACATCAACTAGGTTCACGTGTTATTTACATGAGGGCGGTTCGTAACGTAACTCTGTTAAACATAAACAAGATTTGGATAGATACCGTAAATATTTGTTTGTAGTTACCATAAATTAATATCTACTTATATGTGAAGCGTTAAATTTTACTAATACCATGGAGAATTTTTAGAAAATCGAACGGTTAAGATAGACGTATACCTACCACCTAATGGTCAAAAACACTTATTTTTAAGTTTTTTATTAACCGGTTTCAAGCCCTGCTCATAGTGCTCATAAATAGTAATTTTTAAAGACTACAACTTCCTTCCGGTGAAAAAAACATTGCGAGGAAACCTGCGCTCTTAGTTGATGATCAGCTCGTGTGTGAAATTGAGAATTTCATATCTGTGCACTACACAATTATATCATATACCTACATATCTATATGCCCTCGATTTATTTAAACTTTTACAGCTCCGAACAAAAGCTCAAAGTATTCAATATTACTGCGGTTGTTTGTGACGTCCAAAACGAAATAAATTCTGTTTTATCGCAATTTTCAAAAAATATTGTCGCGCGCTTTGAAAATGCAGGTGACGTGAAATATTTTAGGTTACTAACTATTAATATTCAAATAGAAGTTTATGCGTCCAAATTTGGTCCAAATCCAGGGTTGCCATCCCGGGGCAAAAATACATAATGCAAATAGGGAGGGGTTCAATCAAGGATTAGTTTATGCGGTAAACCATACCCTCTAAATCTGGTGCAGGGCGAGAGCAGGACTAATCAGCGAGGATTGTGGCCCTGCGCCACTCCACGCCCTGAATCAAGTAAATGAGAAAACTTTCTAATTGGAATTTCAAATAGGCCGTCGTTTAGGTCGAGAAATGTTCGCGGTAACTCGACACATTTACCGATTCGGTGATTGATAGCACAGACAAAATAATAGTTTGAAAAGAATATCGGTTCAAGGTTTAAAATATTGTTTTTTAGGGTTCCGTACCTCAAAAGGTAAAAACGGAACCCTAATAAGCTCACTTTGTTGTCCGTCTGTCTGTCCGTCTGTTTGTCAAACTTTTTTTTCTCAGGAACACCTGAAGGTATCAAGTTGAAATTAATATCGAATAATCGGACCCACGGTCTATTTTAGCAAAAAAATAATCAAAATTATACGTCAACGCGATTAAGTGATATTACCGTAAATGTCGCGAATTTTCGCATATTTTGCGATTTTAGGCAGCAATCAAAACCTATGGAGTACTTCCCGTTGACCTAAAATTATGAAGTTTGGCAAAAAGCAAGGTCTAACAGTACTTATATAGGAATAAATCTGAAAACTGTAAATATGTAATTGGAAGTCTAAAAAAAAGTGTTACAAACTTATTTTTGCGCTGGATTCAGTATGCGTCTTAGGGATCAAACTGCAAAGTTAAGTTTGTTTTTGAAACTAGTTGGACTTTTAGTTACAGCTATAATGTGAGATGCTTTGCGTGGTGCGCGAGTTTGACTCGCACTTGGCCGGTTTTTTTTAGCCTTTGCCACAGAATTTATATAAGTACTCCTTTGCGCCCGTTTTACATAAGTATAAACACCAAAAGCTTTCTCATAAACCCTCCATTGGTAAAAAAACCACATGACAACACGTTTAGGAGTTTTTGAGGATATCACAAACAGACAGATAGACAAGATGGGGGACTTAATTTGATATTGTGTAGTGTAGCAGAGAGTAGGCCTTTTTACCCAGCAATAATATAATAATAAATTGGCTTTAAGACTTGTATTTTATTAGTATTATGTTAATCCAGCTGTTGGTCATCCGAATATATAAAAAAATAATAATAATAATAATGATAACAAATATGCGGATTAGCCAGTGGCGAGATTTGTTTACGTTTATCTGGATTCAGGACTTATGATGGAATAAAGAAGCTTACATACTTACATGAACCCTGAAACCATAACACTCCTTTTTTAATCAGTCGTGTAAAAAGTAGTTTAAAGAAAAAAAAAATTAAACGCTTTTTTATTTGTGCAAAAACTTTCAAAAAATTACTTAAAAGTCGGAGGAAATTGCAATCTTTATAGTTTATCTTTTACATCCTTCAAGCAACAAGGACTTCCGCGCGGGAGTCCGTGTTGCTCTATTTTTACATCTTACTAACTTTATCGATAATGTTATAAATAGGAAATTTTGTGAGGATGTATGTTTGTAACTCTTTGAATTGAAGCAGAAACTCTTCAATAGATTTCGATTTAATGGAACCTCGGAGCTTTGCATCTGACCTGGGAGTCAATTCTGATCATGTCTCAATGGCTTTTCAATATTATCGTTTTACACAGTTTTTGTTACTTGTCTTGTATCATTGAAAACCGTTAAAGAATCCTTGCTTTAATTCTAGTTGGCTCAAAAGCATGAAAAAAATCATCAAAAGTTGTCTCAAAAGCATGAAGAAATTTCTTCTTATTTGAAATTTGCAACAACTGATGATACACAACACTGTATTTCTGTAATTTGATTTTTTCCCTGATCTTGGCTTCACCAAGACGAACGTACCTTAAAAGAATAGATAGTTCTTCAAGCTAAAGAAACCTAATCTCGCACAAAGAAATAAACAAACTACTGTATGCAGTGGAGTGAGTACATATATACTTAAATCCATCTACCTATTTCGCATAGCTGTGATTCCTATGAATATGCAGTTACTTAAATCTCTGCATCTGTAAATACGGTATTCCTAGACTGATTTATTAAAATCTATCTAACTAGCATAGAGCTAGGCTTTTTTTTTATTTTACTGTTTTTTTTTTTTCTGTCTCTATGATCACAAGAGAAGTGAGAATGCTTGTAACAAAACAAAAATATGCCTGAGATTTTGTATTTAGTTGATATGTTTAGTCAATCCTCAGGTCTGACTCAAAGCCCAAACAAATGAAGTTTTTCGGCCTCTGACAAAAGAATTTTCGGCAAACCTAGGAGAAACTAATTTGGTCAGGCAAACGTCAAAACTCAATTTAATGAAATCGGGGTTTGACCAGTCAAACTTCAATTATAAGTCTTAGCAATAGCGCAGTAAATAGAGCGAACCTTCCCTAGGGGTTAATTACGTGCGGTCCAGTAACTCAATTTTTTTTATATTATTGTTTAGGATGGTTGTAAGTATTTAAAATAAATATGGCACAATTGAATAGCTTTTGCACTCGCCGCCAAATTGGAAAAATAAAAATAAAATCACCACTTTGTTCGGTTTTTCGCTTATATTTTCTTTTAAGTGCATTTTCGCTAGAAAAGTGTTCTACACAATGTTGTAGAAAATTAAATTTGCCGTTATTTACATTTTACATTTTGTTTCTAGGACTGACAGTTTCCGAGAAAAAAAAATTCTTTGCCTTAAAAAAATCTAATTTTTCAAACATTCGTCAATCTTTTTTAATTTAGAACGATGTAATCCAGTCATGACCTATTCTAGGAGAAAAAATAGCAGAACAAACATCGTAGGGAATTTAATTACCTGCAAAACGCAATTGCATATTTCTTAACCAACCCTGCAAGGTGGAGAGTAAAACTAAATGATAAAACAACGGAAATTGTTTTTTGCTATAATATTTTACTTTTTACTAACTGAACCTCGCTCCCATGGAATTTTCGGGATATAAAGTACCTTATGTGCTAGTCCTGCTATTTTTCTACTAGTATACCAAATTTAATCGAAATCCGTCTAGTAGATTTTGTGTGATTAAGCAACAAATATCACATCCAAACTTTCCCATTTATAGTGTGATTCATTGCAGGTGAGTAACCGGAACCTGGTCAGGACACTGTAAAAGTGTCTGTGGACATTATCGAGTACAGATATTAGATAATATTTGCTTCGTCAGCAATAAAAATTGGGAAAGAAACCCGATTTTAAAATGAAAAAGTTTGGATGTGATATTTCTTGCTCAATCATAAAAAATCTACTGGACGGATTTCGATAAAATTTGGTATGCTAGTAGAAAAATATCAGGGCTAGCACATAAGGTACTTTTTATCCCAATATTTCTATGGGAGTAAAGCCCCCGGGTGCAGCTAGTAGACAATAAAATATGATAGCAAAAACGTAATATTTAACTTTTACTTTTACTCCCTACTCCGTAGGGTTGGTTAAAAAAAATTACATGTGTTTTGTAGGTAATTAAATTTCCTTCAAATTTTATTCCAATATATATTTTCCTAGAGTAGGCCATAAATGAATTACAGCGCTCTGAAGTAAAAAGTTTGACAAATTTCCAAATGCGATCAAAAATGCGATTTTTTTAAAGTGCACATCTCCATAACTATTAGTCCTAGAAACAAAATATAAAATGTACATTATAGGAAATTTATTTTTACAACATTGTGTAGAACTCTAATGTAGCTAAAATGCATCTAAACGAAGGTGAGAGCGCAAATCTGAATAAAGTGGCAATTTTTTTTTGTTTTTCCAACATATGGCGGGCGTGGAAGGGGGGAAAAATTGTGCCTCTTGCATTTTAAACACTTAATAACCATCCTAAATAACATATCAAAAATTCAGAACTATTGAACCATTTGTAAGTAAACCCTACCCTTAGCTCTATTTTGGTCTTTATTCAATGAACTATGGACGGATTTGTATTAAATTTGGTATACTAGTAGAAAAATACCAGAAATAGTACATAGGTTACTTGAGGAGCGTCGGAACAAAAACCGATAAACGCCACCAATCGAAAAAATATTTTTTATTTTTATTCCGATTGCTTGTCTTGAATATCATAGCTTTCTGCAAACAGATTTCTTCAAAAACGGATACATCCTCTTCAAAATAATTATTAAAAAACGAACGTTTGGTCTAAACCCGACAAATCCATGCCAATTTATTTACCTTATCGGATGTTTATACGAAAACCGATAAATCCATTGAAATTTTGTGCATTTAACCAAAAGAATGCTTCAAAAGCCGTTATATCCATTTCAAAACAGCCTTAATTTTAAAAATTAAATTATCTGTGGGGATTAAGTGCGATGCATCCAATTTTAAAAAGTTCACATTCGAACTTCGTGAACGCACCCAATTTTGACTCTAGCTGTCAATGTCACTGTCATGTTTACCCGCTCTTTCATCATTTTAAACAACTGAGTTTTGTTTTGTGTTTGTCTGGCTTTTTAACTATTGACTCATGAAAAATGGAAAGAAACTGTGAAGAAACTAGGAGTGGATTGGGAATTAGTAAATATAAAAAATTTGGAAGATTTTTACAAAAAAATTGAAAGAATAAGAGATTTAAAGATAATACAGATTAAAAAATACAATGGCAACAACATGGCAGGAACAGGAATCAGACCAAAACATTGTATCAGCTAAAATGCTTTCAAAATTACCTATATCAATGAAAGTGATAACGAAAAGAATTCTTTCTGTATCCTAAAAAAAGGAAAAAACACCCAAATACTATTTACAAGCCATTATGGCATGACTTATCACTGAAAAAAAAAACAGGATGTTAATGGATTGTTAATTAAACAGTTTGGTAATGACTGGGAGCAAAATAATGCTTTGTTGTGGTACAAAGCTTTACTGAATGATGAAAATGATTATGAGGAGGTGATTGAGACTGAAGATGGTCACAATGATGTTGATGATGATGAACAATGTGATTGCGTCGATTTCGAAATATTACCAGTTGTGTAATATAATTATTATGAAAAATAAATATTTAATGTATAAATATTATTGTTTTCCTCCAATATCCAAAAAATACTTGTTATGTATGTATGAATGTTTTTAACCTGAAAAAGAGCTTAATAACTAAATCTTTATTGTATGTATTGTTTGTAACCTGAAAAAGAGCTTAATAGCTAAATTTACAATTTATGTATGTATGTATGTTTTTAACTTGAAAAAGAGCTTAATAACTAAATGTGTAATGTATGCATGCATGTTTTAACCTGAAAATAGAGCTTATTAACTAGATGAATAATCATTGAGATTTACCAAAACCCGATAAATCAAATTCTGATCATTCAAAAACTGATATATCCCATTCTAGTTACACCATAAACCGATATATCCAAATGATCTTGACAAAACCCGATATGTCCAAACTTCTTCGCTCAATATCTCGCCAAATTAGGCATCTACCTTCCATTTCTTTTCACACATTAATCTAGGTTATTTTTAACTAAAAATCAACATACTTCATTTTTTACTATTGCAATATTAGAAAAGATAATTAGTTTTTTATAATTTGTGAAAACTTTGGTAAATTGGATTTATCGCTTTTTGTTCCGATGCTCCTCACTTTATATCCTGAAATTCCCACGGGAGCGAAGACCCGAGGCGCAGTTAGCAGAAAATAAAATATTATAACAAAAAAAGCAATATTCCGTAGTATTAATATTGAGTTTTACTCCCCATTCTGCAGGGTTGGTTAAGAAAATTGCAAATGCGTTTTGTAGGTAATTAAATTCCCTACAAATTTTATTCCAATACTTATTCTCCTAAAATATGCCATAACTAGATTACAGCGTTCTGAAGTGAAAAGTTTGACAAATTTCAGTAAAAGAATTTTTTTTTAATTTTTTTTATGAGCACACATCTCGGTAACTATCAGTCCTAGATACAAAATGTAAAATGTAAATAACAGGAAATTTAATTATCTACAAGATTTTGTAGAACACTTTCCTAACAAAAATGCATCTAAACGAAAATATGAGCCTAAATCTGAAGAAAGTTTTTTTTTTTTTAGTTTTTTTAAGATTACTACGAACGCGGAAACTTGGCAATTGTGCCCTTTTTATTTTGAATACTCACAATAATCCTATACAATATTTCAAAAAATTCACAATTACTGGACCGTTTGTAATTTGATTCTCGTCTATTTACTGCGCTACAAGTCAAAGCACAATACGTCTGATCTCTGCACAAATTATAAAAATTATGTACAAAAGGTGGACTTAACGCCATATGGCATTCTCTACCAGTCAACTATTAGACCAAACAGAGATTAGTATGGTGGTGCGACATTTACATAACTTTAAAGAGCATTTTTGTTGCAATGACATTTTATAAAGCCTTGGCTCCCAAATTTAGAATATTTTTCACTTATTTCAGATAGCTTTACGTTGCGTTGGGCACATCCTTGAAATTAAGAAAATTCTCTTTGGATTATTTTATTTGATACCTCAAAAAAAGTATTTTTATCGTTTCGTGCTTCGTCCCTTGCCTATATAAAGCATCACCTGTTTTATCTAGTACTAGCTTTTGCCCGCGGCTTTTCCCGCGTTATTTTCCCACGGGAACAGTATTTTTCCCGGGATGAAAAATACCCTATGTTCTTCTCCGTACTTCTAACTATGTGTATGCGAAATTTCAGGAAGATCGGTTCAGAAGATAAAACGTGAAAAGGTAGGTAACCAACAAACAAATAAATAGACAAACAAACTCACTTTCACATTTATAATATTAGTTAGGATTATACCTAAAAGATTTCGAGCGTCTCCTTTAGCTCTATCGAAGCTAGGAATAGGTATAGTTACAGTTTTTCCAATCGCGATTGGCGGAAATTTTTGTTCAGATAATTGTTTCATAGCAACGACTGTACTTGTACACCAAAGCCGCCGACCCGCCGACACAGCCCGCCGACACAACCCGGCGGCTTATGTTGAAAGAAGCATGTCGGCAACAAGCGCCCGCGCGTGTTGCCCGCCGACACGTCGGCGGCTTGCCGGCGGCTAGAGTATGCAAGCGCTCAGTTGCCCGGCGACATTTGAGCTGTAGTGACGTACTATTTTTGTTTTTGCGACATGGAGTGGGACGAGGAAAAACTGTTAAGTAAGGGATGATTCTCATTAGAGCGGGCTGTGCCCGGGGCGGGCCGTGGACGTGGCCCGGACGGGGCACGGATTTAATCTGTTACATACATTTTGTATGAATCAATTTATATTACACAGTGCATTAACAGTGTCCCGTCCGGGCCCGCTCGACGCTCGTTTGCACCACGGTTGTTGCACGCTCGCGTCCCGCCCTATACATTCGGTGTAATATGAACAGTGCAGTGGTTTGCATATAAATCGTTTTGTTTTTTGCAAAATAAAAATACTCCTACTGCAACGATCGACGCACTGTTTCGACGCACGGCAATCACTAACAAATGCCGCCGGCATGCCGCCGGCAAAATTTTACGACTTGCAATGACTGAAGCCGCCAACCTAGCCCGCCGGCAAAATGTTGCCAACATATGCTGCCGGGCCGGCGGCTTTGGTGTGTAGTGCGCTTTACAAGTACAGTCGTTTGACCGAGTTTGCCAGTCGCTTCTAGGATCGACTAGGCAAAGCCCGAAACAGATTATTTTAATTTCGACGTTTGACTGAAAACTTAGAAACTTCTAGGTTTGGCTAAAAATACTTTAGTCAAAGGCCGAAATTGGAATTTATTTCGGGGTTAGCCCGAAGGCTTTGGAAGTCCCTCGAAAAGACTGTATATATCGACGTTTGACTATGACAGATACATAAATTATTCTTGTGCTGACACGAGCGAAACTGCCTAGTATGTTATTTCAGGATAGTGAACAAGCTGATTATTTAAAAATAAAAAACACTACTGACACATAGCTTATGTCACTCGGAGGAATGCAAGGAATCTAACATTACCTCTCACATCAAAATATGTTAAGCCGTTCAGGGACTTATGGTGGAATAAAGAAACTTACATACATACTTACATACATGAACCCTGAAAACATAACACTCCTTTTTGTCAGTCGTGTAAAAAGAGTGAATATATGAAACAGTGAAAAAGCAGACAATTTTTACTTTTGTAACATTTTTTCACGAAGCATTTTGCGGATCGTAAGATGTAAAATTACTATTTTTACAATGAAATTTATTACAAAAATATCAATAATTTTTTTTTTATTATGTAAAGTACACATTTTATGGAAACAGCAAAGTAATTCGTTGTTGGTTTCCTATTTTTTACACTGACCAAAAAAGGAGTGTTATGTATGAACCTTGATGTGAGTTTGTGAACCAATGTACGTAAGTTCCTTTATTCCACCATAAGTCCTGAACGGCTGTGAGAGGTATTTTTATATTTCTTGTAATCCTCCGAGTGACATAGTATGTGAGTCAGTCGTGTTTTTTTTATTAGTTTGTTTCCACGACTTTATCGGTCCAAATTAATTTAATAGCTATCACATTAATTTAAGAAGAAGAAGACATTATTTTATTTTTTTTCTGTAAGGATCGTAGCAGGTGGAAATCTCTAGTCTCTGCCACGGGAAAAAGGCGTGATAATATGTATGTATGTAAGACATTATTTTCCCTTAACACAGCCAAAAGTCGTGAGACTCGAAGGCCAGGCTTAGCTGATAGTGGTGGAATGGAGATTCAGATAGTGACATGCCCATCGCCTATGAACAAGAATAAGTTTAAAATCCATTACCTTGATTGACTATTACAATTAGCGCGGGAAGAGAAGCAGCTGGCACTTTCTATGCTCTTTCTTCCCAACCAGTATGAAAAACTAGCGTGGTGTTTTTATAAGAATGGGGAAGCCTTTGAATATTTAATCTCAAGCGTAGTTTTGATAATAAATATATAATTAATCCGTATCCGTATAAGTGTTTATTTGTTATTGATGAAAAATAATAAAAAAGGGTCTTGTCAAGTTGACAGAAACACAGACGCATGGATAATAGAGTGATCTTATAAGAGTCCCGTTTTTACCTTTAAGTTACGGAACGCATATGCAACATATTGCAATGACGAGCAATTTCTGTTTCATCGGGGCATTCGTTACATCAGAGATGTTGTAAAACTTGGCCGGCCGATGGTCGAGTAAGCTGGGAACGGAATTGCCAATCCTCTTTCACAATGGAGCGTAAAATGGTTTTCCGTTTTTGCCCGGCCGAGCGGAGCGCTCGTTGATTCACCGGACACGTCGCGTCGCACGCTCGTGCCCCGCTATCACTAGTTAGGGGAATTTGTGGGAATAACTCTTTTACACCTCTGTACTTGGGTTATGTCCACTCCGCTTTGATGGATAATCCAATTTTACGACAGGTGCAAAATAGCCAGAAGAGCTAGATTTGAGTCGAGAATTTGAACTACCTATTAATTTGCATCTTATCATTTGGGGGTTCTCAGTTTTAAATTCCGAATAAGTCCTAACGCTTCTGTGATTTTACATTTAGCATTTCTGTAAAGACAATTTGCTTAAAGATTTTGGCTCGATTCCAAACAATGTCAATACAAAATGTTTTCTGTCTTTTATATAACATTTGGTTACACCGCACATGGGTATATTATTTTGGGAAAATATCATATTTCTTTTAAGTTGAGTTTGTACACTGAGAATTTTCACATTAAAATTTCATATGTATTTATATTTAAATTTACAGTTTTACTGGAAATAATTTGAAATACGTGTGTGAAATTCTATGAAAAGCATTTCAAAAGCTACTTACCTGGAATTTATTTTATTTTTGTCCCAGATAAGGATTAAAGGAGACAATACCCCGCAACATTAATATAACGAAGCCATAAGAATGCTGAATCTACGGCCGATTCGCCTATAAATTTGAGGAAACCGCGTAACATACTTAACTCGTATATATTTCCGTGTTTAGCGCACATTCTGCGCGGAAAAGATCGGGTATCGCAACGGAAACATTTCTGAAGTATCCGTGAGTATTTGAGCGTAGGCATTCGGGTCACGTACGGCCAACAACGGGAACGATGCCCGGCATCCAGAGGTTTGTTGTGATATAGCTGGCTTTTTTCACAATACCTACCTGACCCTACATGGGAGAGATTTTCGTAATGTTAGTTTGCGGAGATACCGCGGCGAACTTTATGTTCTTGTTACACATTTTAGGAGCCACGTGTTACGTGCCTTTTGTTTTATTTGTAAGGCTTTTGTTTTATGTCGTTTTAGATTGCTGCCGCTTGCCGCTAGCGAGTGGTTTACTTTATTGAACTTTTTCAGGATTTGGTAACTTAGCAAAATTTGGGTAAATGGGTTTGGTGTACCTACTTAAATGTTTCTGCAGGTGTTGGGCTGAAAATAAATGTCCACAAGACTCGAGACATGCGGACGGGTAGACGTGACAATACCCCACTTTATGTCAACGGCGAAGAGGTGCAGAGAGTTCCCGAATTTACCTACCTTGGGAGTGTTGTGTCGGATGCGGGAGGAACAGATCTTGATATCGCCGCCAGAATTAATAAGGCGAAAGGTGCCTTTGCGAGTCTGCGTCCCGTATGGCAGGCAAAATACCTCTCCAATAGAGTGTAACTAAAAATCTTTAATTCAAACGTGAAGTCGGTACTGCTGTATAGCAGTACCGACTTCACGTTTGAATTAAAGACACACACACATCCGTATGGATGTGAGACATGGAAGGTGCTAAAAGATCTGACACATCAGCTCCAGGTTTTTGTTAATCGCTGCCTGCGATACATATTGAGAATCTTCTGGCCGGAGGTTATTTCTAACGAGGATTTCTGGAGTCTGTGCCACGAAGACCCCATAGACATCCAAATCAAGCGTCGCAAATGGCAATGGATTGGCCACACACTCCGCCGACCCTACGATCATATGCCACGACGGGCCTTGGATTGGAACCCGCAAGGCAAACGCAAGCGGGGCCGTCCCAAACAGACATGGCGCCGTACTGTCCTGGCGGAAGCAAAATCATTGGGTCTTACCTGGAGTGAAATAAAAAGTGCCGCGTCGGACAGATCGCGATGGAAAAACTTTGTGTCTGCCCTTTGCCCCGACGGGGGGATGTAGGAAAAGATGAAGATTAAAATGTTTCGCTCATTCAAGATATAATAGACTACCTAGTGTAGCGTTACACCGCTACAAATCCAGTCGGTTATTGCAAGTCAAGTCTATTTTAGTTTGTGATATTATTTCTACGCAAACTCTTTTCTTTGTTATCTTTATGAAAAAATGTTTGAAATTTAAATCTTGGGTTCGATTTTTTTTGAACTGTCAAAGAGATGAAAAAATAGGAGAACGAATTTAGAGCTGGTGAAGTGACAGCAGAAATTGTTTTACTTACCTATCGGTTATTTGGAGGAGAGATAAATTAAAATCTTTAAGTACAACACGAAACACACGTAGATTGAGCATACGTGATATGTGTTTATTGAAAACTCTGCTCTCGTCCGTCGTCTGCAGATGATGGGCTTGCGTCCTCATGGAGATATGAGCTGTTGATAGCTGATTGATTGATGATTTATTTTATTCGTTTTGTCTTTTTTACACGACTGACCAAAAAAGGAGTGTTATGTTTTCAGGGTTCATGTATGTATGTATGTATGTATGTAAGTTTCTTTATTCCACCATAAGTCCTGAACAGCTTAACAGATTTTGATGTGAGAGGTATTTTTAGATTCCTTGTATTCCTCCTAGTGACAAAGGCTATATGACGTCATCATAAAAACAAAATGGCGGATTATATATGCGATAACAGACCAAAAAAAATAAAATTTGATCAATCTTATCGAGTGGGGTATCAAATTGAAGGGCTTTAAAAGACGAATTTAAAAATGTATATAACTTATATGTTTGTATGTACTTTTTGAGTAAATACTTGTCAGTCATGTTTTTTATTTTTAATAATTCGCTTGTTATCGATGAAATCTTGGAGATGGTTGAATATCTGGTGGACACCGGAGGAAACTCCCACACAGCCACAGCCAGATAAGTCGTCGTCCGAACTTGTGGTGTGATTTCGGACACCGGAGGAAACTCCCACACAGCTACAGCCAGATAAGTCGTCGTCCGAACTTGTGGTATGATTTCGGACACCGGAGGAAACTCCCACACAGCTACAGCCAGATAAGTCGTCGTCCGAACTTGTGGTATGATTTCGGACACCGGAGGAAACTCCCACACAGCTACAGCCAGATAAGTCGTCGTCCGAACTTGTGGTATGATTTCGGACACCGGAGGAAACTCCCACACAGCTACAGCCAGATAAGTCGTCGTCCGAACTTGTGGTATGATTTCGGACACCGGAGGAAACTCCCACACAGCTACAGCCAGATAAGTCGTCGTCCGAACTTGTGGTATGATTTCGGACACCGGAGGAAACTCCCACACAGCTACAGCCAGATAAGTCGTCGTCCGAACTTGTGGTGTGATTTCGGACACCGGAGAAAACTCCCACACAGCTGCAGCCAGATAAGTCGTCGTCCGATCTTGTGGTGTGATTTCGGACACCGGAGGAAACTCCCACATTGCTACAGCCAGATAAGTCGTCGTCCGAGAGAATTACTTATTTTTTGTTCTAAAATCCTGTTTTTTTAAATTTAGTCTAAATTAAAGAAAACAGGATTTTAGAACAAAATTTTTTATTTAGACTGTTTTAATTTAGACGTTCCTCAGACAGATATTTTTTTAAAACCTTTTTGTCTTTTATACATTTAAAGTGTGTGTAATATATCTGCATTCCTTTTTTTATTCTTCTAAATTCTAAAAGCCCCTTTAGTCGGGATCATCTTGTTTTTTTCGGGTTTGATTTGGAATTTTCTTTTATAAGTCATAATATCATCCAATTTTCCACTCATTTCATTCTTTTTTTATTTGTCATCAAACAAGCGGATTCAGGTATTTGTTTGATTTTACCTGTTAATATTTGATTTCCTTTCTTTTATTTTTATATTTTTTCGTGTGTCCGATATACTTTTTGTAAAAGGACGTGGTCAATTTTTTTTACGTACTTCAAAATTATATGCGTGTTTTAACAGTGATTCTTTTATTTTCAACGCAAGTTTCACTGCACTAGTTGATGTTCTGGTTTCCCCCAGCTCGTGTAAGAATTTGGGTAGTGCTATTCCAGAATCCACTCTACCTTATTTCATCGAAATCTTTTTCTATGGTTGAAGTCCATGTGGGACTTCAACCATAGAAAAAGATTTCGATTCATCTGATATTTTAATAGAAACTTATGGCTTGATTTATACTTTTTTGATCAGTCATTTTGTTATTAGATGGCATATTATTAATTTTCAACGTAAATATTCAACCTATATTGAAAACTTAGATGTTGATAGAAACCCGTATTCAAAAGGCACGAAATAAAGTGGAATGGCATTATTGCACACGTGCCTCCTTCGTTCTTCCAGCCAGTCAATATTGCGGCACTTGGAAGTTGGATGTAGTTTCGATCTAGAAATAAAATTTTCAGTGATATATTAGAATAAGTATTTGAAGGATTTCATCGATTTGAAAAAGCTATATTTACCTAGTTCATTTATCCCGCGAGATAAATCTTGAGTGGGATCAGACGACTAACGAGCCTATAGCCCAAAACTTGACATAATACTTGAAATAAAACATGTACCTAAATATAATTATCCCACTATACCACTAATAATATAAATGCGAAAGTTTAGATATGTGGACATTTGTTTTTCAATCGT
Source organism: Ephestia elutella (assembly GCA_018467065.1). Classification (NCBI taxonomy): domain Eukaryota; kingdom Metazoa; phylum Arthropoda; class Insecta; order Lepidoptera; family Pyralidae; genus Ephestia; species Ephestia elutella. The sequence goes on from CM031575.1 coordinate 8,289,202, forward strand.
GCAAAACGGATTTCTATGAAATTTGGTACACGGTACGAATATAAATCTGGAACAGCATTTAGGGTGCATTTTCGAAATTTTAACGGGAGCGATCCCCTGAGGCGAAGTTAGTTAATAATATATTATTTGTGAAATATGAACGTTTCTACTTGCTTTTTATCCAGCCAAGCCAGTTTTAAAAACTTCGTTATCTAATTTGTACTCTGTGTCCAATTTCTGAAAAAAGTGAATTTCAATGGAGACGAATTACGTATAAAGAAACAATAATAAGAAAGTATATAAATAAATTGCTCGGTCTTCTTGAAACAAGTGAAACAGTTCTTACCTGAGAAATATGAAAGCTTACGTCGACGGCAGCTGACGCGACACGTAACCTTTTGCACCTTGCCAATGCTATATTATTACTCTTTACTTTCTGTGCCTTTTCCATGAAATCTATTCAAGAACTTTCTACTAGCATAAAGTTAATATTATGAGTGGCATTTCAAGGAATTTAAAAATTGTTTCTTCTGCTTTATGTAAAAGTTTAGTGTTTGATATCATCAAGTAGAATGGTATCATCAAGTATTATTTTTTAATTAACATGCGTATTTGGCAATAAATTTCGTATAAGTTAACATTTAGTAAGGACCACAGATGAAAGAAGCCTCAAAGTATTTTTTTCATTTATTATCACCAATATTGGGTATTTTTACAAATTAGTGATAACAAAACTTGCAGTAGCAATTGACAAGTTGATATTGACACACAAAGAAAACGTAACGACGCCTTTTTTCATCCGAGATCGATGTTTGGATGCTGCCCCACTTGACATGCCGTGTTAAATGTGCTCAATATTCAGAGAATACTCCCATTAAATTTAAAGGGCAAGGAACATCCTGCCGGGGTCTCCAAAGGCACATCGTTTTTGTTTCTTAAATTTTAAACAGGGAAATAAAATAGGTGTTTCTAAAGTCATATCAGCTGTAATAAATAAAGACGCGAGTAACTGAGTGGTCCCATGAGGAGCGCTTCGTAAAAACATATTTCGCGACGAGGTCGTTTGTCAAGGCAGAGCGGAGGGCCCGCCAGCAATCCGTTTGCCCAGCTGCCACCTTCCTTCTTTTAACAAGAGCTTTGCTTGATATCCCTAGATTTATTTTTCTCGTAATTTGTCTGCCTTGGCGCCGGATTAAGTATTAAATAATTATAAAGTACGACATTCACTTTCATTGTACATTCAATCTTAGGATTGTTTTATTTTAGAAGTGAGTTTTTGGTTCCTCTTAATTATGTTGAGTATAATTGATACTTTATTTCTGAAATTGGTGAGCCGACAAGCTGAAGAGTTCATGATTAAAGTGTCTGAAAATAGCGTGATGGCTAAAAGATCAAATCGGCTGACATAAGACCTTTGTTCCCATTAGTTCAGTTATCCAGTTTAGTTGACTGGTTTTATTCCCGTTTGTTCAGCGTTTTAAATCTGAATAGGTAATATAATATGCAAGACCCAAATTAACGATAATTATTGTTAAATATCTTGTATCCAATATACATCAAAGTAACTAGAATTTTCATATAACAAGGTGATCAACAAGACGAGAGTTGCTCCATTGTCTACCGGCCTACAGTAGATAGTGGGCCCTCATTCTCTAGATAACACGTCTGAAGTTTGACAACTGTATAGTAAGTACAGGCTTTACGATCTCACGAATCATTATCTCATTGTTCCGTCGGAGCTGGCACACGTCGTTCATGGCACGCTTTGTTCCCAAAATTATGATCGTCCCTCCCGTTTATCCGCGGCGATTAGCAACATCATGTCCTCCGAATTAGTTGCTACAAGCCCGATTACTCGTGTATTTGTTGGCCACAATCGATGTTGCGTAATTATTATGACGATCTTTTGGAGAATTTATTTTATGTTAGTAATATATGTCTGTATTTAATAAAACTGTAAGTATTTGTCTGTACATAAGAGTTTTTACTAATACCTAAAATGTTGAGGTGTCTTTATATAGGCTCATAAATTTTTGTCTTATGTTTGTACGCGCATCACGTAAAACGCAACTTTGAACTACAGCAGTTATTTTCGATCCAAATTTGTTTAAACTAAAATTGTTAACATATTGCCTAATAAATCTTTGAAAATCTACTGTAAGAAATTGATGCAGTTTTCATATTGGTATTCCTAGAAATGGCGCAATAAGTTCATCTGAACACGCAGCCGATTAGAACCTGCATTGACTTCTATGTCGCGGCAATAGTGGCGAATTTGCAATGAGTTTGGTTAATGTCCTGTAGATTCAATTGTGCGACGTGGGACAATGGCAACTGCAAGCAAATTGGCAATTATTGCAAGTGGAGCTAGCAAAAACTATCTCCGCGCTTCACATTTTAGTGCAGCGCCCCGCAGCCGGTCACTGTGTAGTGTACAGTTGACCTACACTCGACCGATGGTCACAAACAAATATGCCAACACAGAACCGCAGACACAAACACTTATATATTTCCAAACATAGAGATATATCTATCCTAGGATCTCATGACAGTCATATTAACCAAGGTTATCGTTGTTGGACCTAACTTGAAATCTGGTAAAATCTCGTATTTTTATTTATATTGTAGGATCTACGGGAATTTTACATGAAGAATTTGTAATACAAGTTTTTTTTATTACTTAGCACATGACTCCAGTACTTGTACTATATAGGTACTTATTATAAGAAAATGATTTAAAAATAAATGATTTGATTATATTTATTATCCAAATATACTCGTACATAACTTATCCCAGCTAAGCCAGCTGTTCCAGCTTTCAACTAGTGTGGTGTAATAGAGAAGGCAATGGCAAGTACCACTCCATTATCATTGCCAAGATCATCGTGTGTTTCAGCAATACGACTAAAGAGGGAGGAGGATCCCAGCTAAGGTTAAATTAAATAAGTAACATGCTATTTTTGAAGGCTCCAAAACTTAATCTATTGCCAAGATAAATTCTCATAAAAAGGTCTTGTCCGTTTCTAAAGAAAATATTGTACCTACTAGATATGTTTTCATAGTGTGGTAGCCCTAGTGCGAATATGTTGGCTACGTGTAATGTATTGATCGGCATACTACCGTGGCTGAAATAGCGCTGATTTGCATACTCAATCAAAACTTCAAGGAGAAATCCTACTAATCCTGATATCTTATATCGTATACAAACACTACTTGCGCCTTAAAGATCCGCTCCCGTGGTAATTTCGGGATGAAAATTACCTTGTAGGTATTTGTTTTAATTACCTTTACCTTACTTACATTTTTTTAACTGCCCGAAATTGCCACGAGATTTATTTTTACCTGGGTGTCTAAAAAGGCCACTTTGACAAATCAGAATATGATACCTTCCCCATATCCTAAATATTTTATTTAAAAATGAACCTTATAATATCACATATAAAATCTACCACTACCATGTAAACCTGTACAGTTTCACGGGAAGATGAATCGAGCTTCTCCATTACAAAGCTTTCTGTTAAATGCTTTGACATGCGTGCGGAATGCACGCATTAATTCTTCATACATCATCGACAAACCTTTTAGAGCACGCGTTTCGTTGCATTCGTTACTATTATACACTAGAAATCGGAATAATATTTTTATGCTAGTACCTTATTCCAAGTTTCTATGTTCAATGATTTCGTTTCTGCGTTGATGACATTGATATACCACACAGCAATAGATGGTAGCTCGATGATGGTGAATGTCTATCTATCGCTCACTAAGAGCAAACTAAACTCAACTCGATTTTATACAAGATGTTTTTTAAATCATTGGCATCCTTTCTACTGGTGAAAGTACTCATGAACATGAGCAACTTTTTGTATGGGACCGACTCAATCCGATGGAAAAAAAAATCAGCTGTTCCATACATTTCGGGTGAGTAGGTATTGGAAAATAGTATGGAACAGCAGATTTTTTTTTCCATCGGATTGAGTCGGTCCCATACAAAAAGTTGCTCATGTTCATGAGTACTTTCACCAGTAGAAAGGATGCCAATGATTTAAAAAACACCCTGTATAGTAAGTATTTGTTAAAAGCAAGTTACGTATACATCCAAAATTTAAATTCGATCGGAAATTCTACTCGACTGAGTATGTGTGTGTGACGGCAAAATAACGTGTTTTTGTTTACAAAAGATGGGTTTGCTCTTGACCACAACCTTGCTCTAGAATAGAGATGAGGTTTACGGTGTAGAAGCCGCCTGTTCACTCTGGTTTTGAAGAGAGTCAGGTAGTATGTGAACGGCAGACGCAGATTTCCCTGCCTGCGTTTCATTCCTTCGCATTAGGTAATCTGTGCCCCTTTTATGTATCTATTATATAATTCTCATTTCTGTGCTATTCGCATATGTAATTTGCCGTATAGTGTCACCCGCAGTGGTCGAGCCAGCACTAACGCCCAGTAATCCAGCCAGTGCATCCATCACCTATAATCCCGCCTGAAGCTCACCACCGCTCAAAAGGGCTATAAAGGGACTTAAAACGATTATGTGCGTAAAAGCGCCTCTTATTCGGCGATTGTTCGCCATAACTGCAAATTAAAACAATTAAAGGCTCGTTTAATACAGTACTAATGTCGATACAGGATTATGAAAAATAACAGCAACATATTTACAGGATTAATAAGTATTTATTCATAAAAATAAATCAGTTTTGGCACAAACTTTTTCAGTCGATCGGTGCATTAAAATGCGTTTTTCTTTTCTTAACATACTTAAATATAGGTAATTAAATACGCAAATATTATTACCATCTAGCTAGCCTGTTAACAGGCTAATGTGTAATTTTATATTGTCCTAGTTTTATAAAGTCCATAGAATTAAGAATGTGTAATGTGTGACGACCTTCGTGGCCTAACGGTTATCACGCCAGACTGCCACACCAGAGGTCCCGGGTTCGATTCCCGGTCAGGTCAAGATGGAAAATGATCTTTTTCAGATTGGCCTGGGTCTTGGATGTTTATCTATATATGTATTTGTCATAAAATATAGTATCGTTGAGTTAGTATCCCATAACACAAGTCCCGAACTTACTTTGGGGCTAACTCAATCTGTGTGATTTGTCCGTATATATTTATTTATTTTATTTAAGATATATCTATATTTTACTGTCTCTGGATGGCATTTTGATCATGTATTCAACTTTATGTCTTTGCAACCAACCGTTGAGGAGTTCTCTCGATGGAAGCCGATCCTGGGTACACTATCAGGTCATGCTTATCATGATGCATTGTAGTGTAAAATTTCAACTATGTAGAAAAAGCGGAAGTAGTTTTAATTTGGCTTGCAAGATTTGACCCGAATACACAAGTTAAATTAATTAAAAAGAAAACTTGTTGTAGCAATTAAAAATATATGGACAGTGTGTTAATAACTTATATGTATATACTTATTTGTTTATCAAGGCAGACAAAACCGCTGAACGTAGAAACTTGGAATTTGCAGAGTGGATCTTCATGCATCGTAAGTGAGTTTGGAAATTCCACCCCTAAGGTGGTGTAAAATGAAATTTAAACGGGCGAAGCCGAGGATAACATCTAGTATTAAATAATACTGACTAATTTTATTTGCATACCTTTTTAATGATATTTAGATAAAGGTATACTTTCACTTATCCCGGTGTTAGTATTGAATTAAACTTGGAAGTTAAATTAGACTCCACTTCCTGTATCGGTTGATCTATATCAGCTATTTTTAAATTAGGTAGGTACTTTATTCTCGACCAACTTAACTAATCCAGATTAAAGTACTAAATCTGATATAAAATTCAATACACAAAGTCACAAACGAAAAGCTTAATGTCCTTGACGTAATTACTCCGAAGGATTATAGAACTGAAGGGTCTCTAATTGTAGTCCTAATTAAAGTCGAGTATTAACAAAGTTTCCCTATTTGTTTATTCAGGATCAGTGCTCTGACGAAAATAGTCACTATTATATTTATTAATATTCTGGTTTTGCTAGTTTCAGGTTCTTACGATGTTAACTTGCCTTTGTGTTTTATTATATACGTGAAAGTGTTTTTATAAATATATACGGACAAATCACATAGATTTAGTTAGCCCCAAAGTAAAGTTCGGGACTTGTGTTATGGGATACTAACTCAACGATACTATATTTTATAACAAATACATATATAGATAAACATCCAAGACCCAGGCCAATCTGAAAAAGATCATTTTTCCATCTTGACCTGACCGGGGATCGAACCCGGGACCTCCGGTGTGGCAGTCTGGCGTCATAACCGTTAGGCCACCGAGGTCGTCGAATAGTTTTGTTTGTATACTTATGTAGAATTGGACTTGGCGACTGAAATTAAAGTAGAACTGAATTTGAAATAAAACGTAATTGGTACTTAATAAGCTGAACCAAACCTTAATATCATTTCCGTTTATGCAAATAAATAATTTGAATGTTTCTTTCATGTTATTTTTGGATACAGATAGGTGAAGAGCTAAGGAATGACATATGCTCCTTTTTTTCGCGAAAAATATCTCAATTCACAGGAAAATTTCAAATTCAGTGTTTATTTATAGTGGTTACTCATATTTAAAATAAAACAATTAACCTGGGTATCACACCAGTTATCAGATATAATTTAGGCAGAATTTTGTTAAATAAAACTGGCAACAGAAATAGTGTTTTATTTACAGCACACTTTGTGATGTCGCCGAGATATATTTTTATTTTTAAATATTGCCGTTGCAATGTAAATTTGGTTTCTGTATGATTCCGCAATATGGCGTGGTTTTATTTATGATCAGACTCGATTTAATAGCCATGAATAAATTGCGATTTTGTATACTAAAACTCAAATTTCATATTTATGGAACCCGCACTTATGAATATGCATTGGATTACCGTGTACCTAAAAGATTATTCGAATTAAAAACTAAAATCATTGGACCACAGCAATCGGGATCGAATCCGATAAACAAGCTTGGCATGGCACTATTGCTTTGTTGGCTAACTGATGATTCAGACACAATATGTTCGGACACTCTGTTCGAATAGTCGTTAACAGCTACTACGAATACTAAAGGCTATCGACGATTGCTTATAAAAATTTGTTATAAAGTAAATCGATATATCTTTACTAAGAAACGTAATTTTGTTGTTTTGTTATTAAGCATCATTGTACATATTTACTACACTACGTATAGATATACATCATCATAATGATGCTGAGGGAATGAGCTCACTTTTAACGAACAATTTTTTGAACTCTTTTTTTGTTACACAAAAGGCACTGCTGTGTCCTATACTGGTGTAAATAAGTTCCATGGGATTCGAATCCTGCAAAGGTGAGTTTATTTGTTTCTTAATTTATTTGTTTGTCTATTTGTTTAGTTGTTCTTCACGCTTTACCTACTGAAATAATCATCCTGAAATTTCGTATACACATAGAAGAAGTGAGAATGTATTTGATTACTGCTGCTACTTGTATTAAAAAATGTAGTGTTGCTAAGCTCATATCTCGAGGATATAGACCAATTCCGCTATTTTTTTTTTTGTTTTCTGAGAAAACTTTAGTTTGACCACGGTAGCGGAGCAGCGAGGCGCTGCTAGCTTGTTTTACCAGTAAATCTGAATACGAGGACATCTGATGACATCCTATGTATGTACCTACGTAATGTGTAGTATACCTCTCATGACCACCAGCCTGAACAGCAAGTACTCCATAACCCGCCACACCCCGCGCTAATTTATTTGCCTTCTGTCTAAGTTTCAGCACCTTGTTGTCGCGACATTTGTTCGTGACAGTGAAATATACGAGTATTACGAGTGCCCGATTGCTCAGAGGAAACTCTCCACAACTACAGTAAAACCCGTTTAAGGCGATTTCATTACGACCCAGCCAAAAACGTGTGTCATTGAATAAAAATATAGCTTGGACTGACGTAAAATAGGTATATTATATACGGCTAAATAAACCGCAGCACAGATAGAAATAGCTTATGAACTGAACTGAAACACTACTTTTATACTACAAACTATAACTGAATTCTCGCAATATACTTTCTGTACGTAGGAGATATTTAAAAAAAAATAATGTCAGAAGCCAAAAATAATGAATTAGAAGTGGGTGGTACAGTAAGTCATGGGAGCAAAATGTCCGCAATTGAAAAGGGCCAAGCAACAAATTGTCCTCAAATATAAAAGCATTTACAGTAAATTGTCACTAATTAAAAATATCATGAAAGCAAGACATCCCTAACGCAGTACACAACCTTTTTAACTCATTAGTTGTTGCGGGGAATAAAACCTATTTCGAAGCTGTAAATATTGAAAACAATCTGTCTGAAATAGACAGCGACATTTTGATTGTAACTTAAAATATCAACGCGGCAACGTAAAGAAGAAATCACTAAACAGAAAAACTTTGCAGATAGGTCTTTATACAGCATAAAAGAGCACTAAATTCCAGCCCTAAGGGTGTGACATGAGTGAACAATGAAATTAACGCGGGCGAAGTTGAGGGAAAAAACTATTTAATTCTTCAACGACCAAGAGATCGGGTTCGGTAGTGCGCCTTTTGTAAAACCTTTGTTATCTAAACGCTGCTGTGATCATGAAGTAGAACACAGCAGGAATCAAATAAAAAATAACATTTGAAACCTGAACCATGTTGTATTCAGAATTTAATTTACAATCCTAACTTCTCCGGTAGTAAAGCGGCCGTGGAATTTAATGGATCGTAGTATGATGGCGATTAAAACTGGCGTCCGGCGGGGAGTTATATATTTGCATACAGGGTGACTTTTTATCCACTAGACAAATTTTTACAATATACTCAATACATGGAGTATAATATTTTCCTAAAGAAAAAAGTGCCATAAGAAAGTAAAATTTCGACTTTCCTTAAACAAAAGCCGATCAGTTAATGGCCAATTATTGTATTAAAAATTGTCACTTTCTGCTATAGATTTCTTTGAAAATCTGTTCAGTTTCGTCATCCAAAATTTCAACCTGCTGCAAAAATTGCAGGTGGATAAAAAGTCAACCTGTACTGCATAGTACATGGACTCAACTTTTTAACGAAGTTATGATAGCCTCCGGTGCTTTACTGAGTTATCTACTTAACCAGCATCCTCCAAGCCACCGTCACTTCATCGTAAGCATATTATGTACTCATAATAATATCGGAATAGTTATAAACTTTAGTATTCGATAACATTTATTCATTTCACTCATATCAGTCACTAGGTCAAAGTCAAAGTTTTTATATATATAGGCTTAAAAATAGCACTTATAAATCGTCATATTCTTGTTTTTTAGTTAGTTGACGTCATAAAATTACCACCGCCTCCAAAGCGCAAGTGGAGAAGAGGCGGCGCAACAAACTCCATTTTCTCCAAAGACGTAATTTTATAACATGTCTTACAATTGAATGAATGGTGTATGTAATAATTATTTTATTAAGTTTGTAATTAAGGTTGTGTGACTCATCGATTTTAAATAAAATGTATTTAATTGCTTCAACAATATATTTTGCTCGTGTCTATTTTTAGGCAAAGAACAAATGAACACAACCGCGCCGCGTTTTGGAAAACAAAAACAGTCTGCAGCTACAAATTAATTACAATTAATTTGAATTATTCAATAATCAGCTAATTTTCAAACTAATTCTGATAAATGATGGTTAGAAAAACATGAATTGTAGTAACACTAATTACAAACTAACATTTATAAAACAGTTAAATGTATTGATGTATTAAAATTTTACTGTAAATTATAACAAGATTACCAACCACTTGTTGCCTTGATAACTTCGAACTGTCTGTCCATGAGCAAAGAAAAAATACACTACCATAAGTGAGTATGATGACAGGTCAAAGTTTGACGAGTTTGATATAATTAAGAGACGGAACTTGTGTTTGAGTATCAAAACTAAACGGGACTGAAAATGCATTTTCTTTACTAAATTACTCAATCATGCCTTCAACTCATTGTTTGATTGTTGATTTTGGTTCACCGAGTCCGTATTCAAATTTAGCCGTTGCAAACAATCGAGCTCAGCAAAACGCCTGGCGTCTTTCGAAGAGCAACGCTCCTACTCCTTAGAGTGAAGGTGCGCTGTCGACTAAATGGTACGGAATATACTCATCACCTTCTCAGCACCGCCTCTTCCATGTCGAGGGATTTCGCTCGTTCATTCACCTTAAATCGACGTCATTCCGGAAAGGCAAAATAGAACACTTTCGAAAAAGCGTTTCCGATAAAACGGCCCCATCAAATTTTTTCAATATCCATTTACGAAGGAATAAGAACGGATTATGCGCAAACCAAAACCCTTTAATCTTGGGATATAGGTTATTGAAACATTGAGAGGGGTGGCGACGAATTACATTTCTTGCTTCCTTGACTCGGATTATGCGGCATTGGCGTTTCTATTTGTGGATTTACTTTGCTCGTTGGTTGCGGCGACTAAGGTAGCCTGACCATTTTATTACCCTAATTGTTCAGTCCGTAGCTTCCGTAACATCGCCTTTGTAAATAGGAGATGTTGATTTTTATATTATAAAAGAAGGTGAAACTGAAAATACAATAGATTTAGTCATCTTTTCGTATCATACACTTCAACTAGAATCCACTAATATTTCATACAATAAAAGCAGCATGCAGATCAACTTTTACGGATGAGAATGGTGTACCGCGTATAATATATCGGTAGGACCACGGGTAGGTACATTGATGTTTTTCAATGGATTAGCGTTAATATCTCGGATTCTATGCAGCGTATCATGATAAAACGGCCCGACTTTAAGCAATGCAACTGCAAACCACATCCAATTTATAAGAATGAATACTAATAACAGATTATTTTCTTTAATTCAGTAGTTTTTGCGTGATGGCCGTACAACCACACAGACAGTTTAAATAAAAATAAAAAAACATTTTAGCTTCAATTGGCCCTATAAGGACCTCATTTTGTTTTCACGTTGACACTCCATACAAGGTGTGCTAATTAGGAGCTAACCAATAGGTACTCGTAGTTACTTCCACACGTCTTATTAAAAAGAGCTATTCCTGTATGCGATGATGTTTTAGTGTGGCTTTTATATAAAAACTAGCCTTCGCGCATGGCTTCGCCCGCGTGAATTTCCCACTGGAACAGTACTTTTTCACGGGATGAAAGGTACCTTATGTCCTTCTCCGTACTTCCAGCTATGTGTATGCGAAATTTCAGGAAGATTGGTTCAATAGATAAAGCGTGAAGGAAGGTGAAGAAGTAACAAACAAAGTCATTTTCCCATTTATAATACTAGCTTTCGCCCGCGGCATCGCCCGCGTAAATATCCCACGGGAACATTGCTTTTTCCCGGGATGAAAAGTATCCTATGTCCTTCTCCGTACTTCTAACTATGTGTATGCAAAATTTCAAGAAGATTGGTTCAGTACATGAAGCGTGAAGAGGTAACAAACAAACAAACCAACAAACAAACAAACTCACTTTCGCTTTTATAATATTAGTTAGGATTAGGATTAGTTAGGACACAGATAATATAATACCCTAGTAGTTAGAATTAGGACGAGAATGAATGGACATAAATTAACTAAAAACGCCATCACAGGATATTTTCGTCTAATTAGGTACCTACGTAAGTAAGGACATAAATAATTACTTCGATAGGTCAACTATACCAGTATAGTTGACCTATCTTATGAGAAGAAATGCAAAAGGAGGCTCTTTGAAAGTCCCTGTCACATATTTTTACATGACTGTCGCAAAAAGGAATCTTCAATTTTCAGGGTTCGTGTAGTATTATGTGAGCGTTCTTCTACTCTACCACGTATGTATAATACGGTTGATATGTTTGCAATTTTGTACAATGAGTTATTTTATTTTATTATAATTACTTAGAAACTTATTTTGGTATATTCCACTCTGTTCACCTGGGTGATATCACCTGGGTGAAAAGAATAGACTTTTCAGTATCTTCTTTTCACCTTGGACTCATTTCACCCAGGTGATATCACCCTGGTGAATTGATTCGACAAAATTGGTGTCATTTGTTCACTTTCGCATTTATTCACAAGGTGATAATGGGCCACTTATTTAGTCAATTTAGTATACTTTTATCACCTACATACAATATCTAAAAAAAAATTCTTAAATCAAAGTCAAGTTAATATTTTAATCAGTTTAATGTAAATTATCTTAATAAGCGTACAAAAGTGATCATCAGGAACACTCAGTGTGTAAAAATTTGTTTAATAATAATAAAAACATTATTTAAAAATAAAAATTAACGTAAAAAGGCTTACTGAAACAGTCAACATTGAAAACAATAGATAAAAGTACCCAACTTATTTTATTACTACTTACCATTCCGAACAAGACAATACTATATTGCACTAAAGAAAATTATTAAATTATTTTATTTTCTTAACCGTAACAATCACTTTTGAATTTCTTATAAGGTTTAATTTACATTAAATTATTGAATATAGTAACAGAGCTATTAATTTGTGAGATTGTACGTGGGTGATCAAATTCTACTAAATTGATTAAAAAAGTGGCCCTATATCACCTGGGTGAAATAAGTCCAAGGTGAATAAATGACACTAATTTTGTCGAATCAATTCACCTTATGAAATTTTCTGGGTGAAATGAGTCCGAGGTGAAATGAAGATACTAAAAGTCTACTCTTTTCACCCAGGTGATATCACCCAGGTGAACAGAGTGGAATATACCCTTATTTCGAATAGCTTTATCCTCTAAGAGACTTCATACATAAATGTTGGATAAACATCATGAACCAAATATGTATTTACATACTAGCTTTTGCCCGCGGCTTCGCCCGCGTGAATTTCCCACAGGAACAGTGCTTTTTCCCAGGATAAAAAGTAGCCTATGTGCTATTCCAGGTCATTATCTACCTCTGTACCAAATTTCATCGAAATCTGTCCAGTAGATTTTGCGTGATTGAGTAACAAACATCCTCACAAACTCACAAATTAACAAACTCACATCCAAACTTTCGCATTTATAATATTAGTATGGATACATAGTAAGTAGTATATAGTAAGTCTATGATAAACATGTGAAAATGTTATAGAACTTACTAAACATCAACGAAGTGAGCATCCGGTTCCTGTATTGTTCATTATTACCTAAGGCTATAATACCGAATTCCGGAATAAACATATCGTGCCAACAAGAGACTCCCATGTAGTTTTAATTAGATACTCAACTCCCTTTATAACAATGCAAATCGGTCCCTTTTTGCGCTGGTTAACTGTCCTCTACACAATGAAATACTGCGACAGTTTCGCCGGTTTAAAGCTATTCAGTAGCTAAATTTGGTATAATAATAAGAGCAAAATGATTCCCTGACGGTCTTTTAATTAACAGTTTAACAGACATTTAATAGTTAAAATGATGATTGAGGTAAGTTAAGGAAGGAAATTAATATTCCGTAGGCGCGTCGCGTCAGGTTGACGGAGTCCGTTCTTGAATAATCTGATTTAGACCTTGAGGATCGAGATTATCTAGTGGAGATATAAAGGTAAAGTCTTTTTGATCTAGAGGCTCAAAGGACTTTGATTCACAATATCGCCTACATGAAATCTGCTATACAAATTAAGTACGCTGTCTTTGATGTTTGGTTCCGGCCCAATAATTTACTTGATGACCAGGAAATCGAGTCATTTATTTGGGTGTTTGAGAAATAACATGATTTGAATCGGTTTTGTCTTAATTTATTTTAATATCATCAAAATTCGTACCAAAATCAAAATACCTCATTTTCAGTTAAGAATTTACAAAAAAATTCGAAATTCATGAATTATACGACTGTATTGCTTGAAAAAATATCAAAATGTGCTACTCGTTAACAAAAAACATGGTAAGAATTCGAATGCGAAAGTAAAAAAGCACGACCTTGGGACTAATGTACTTATGAAGAGGCGAACGTTTGCAGGCGAGGTCGAATCTCTGCAAGCCCGCCGGGATTAGCGTCAAACGAAGAAAAAGAGACGCAGGAAATAAGCCGTAATCCATGAGACGTGACCTAAATTCTTCCTTAAACATCGACGATTTGATATCCTCGTGAAAACAATTTGATTTTTCCCTTTCTTTTCCGACGGTACCTATTTGACTTCAAATTGGATTGTATTTTACGCATGATTTTTCACGTGATTCGTCTCTTGCGAGTGTGATTAATAACGGGTTTCCTAGCACCACACGATAGTTTGAAGTCATTTTGAAGAGATCACCATGTTATTACTACTCTGTTTGCGGTGGCTTGGAAGCGACGACGGATGGAAGAATTTATTTTACGACTTATCTTTATCGCGGGACTCCTCTCTCCTCCCCCCCCCGCTCCTCTAGGTTTTACTCTGCATGCGTATCAAATTTTATTAGAATCAATCCAGAAGATTTTAAATGAAAGCGTTATAAACAACCGTACATTAAAATCTAAACTTAAAAAAGGGCTGAATTTGACATCAATAAAAAAATTGAAAACGATATCCAAATGAATAGGACCAAATAAATAACAAATAGGTCACAATTCTGAATTGAGATTATAATAAATGGCCACAAATTGCAATACCAGCCATGTTGTAAGTATGCGTGTTCTGCACTGCAGCGCATTCCTCTCTAAATGCAATTTAAGCTCAGTAGCCGTTATGTGACAAGTTAAAGCATTATGCAAATTTTAGTTAAATCTGGCTAACGAATGTGCATACATGATTAGTTATCGCCATATTTCCTGGCAAATTATCTAGCGCTAGTGTGTAAGATGTGGCATTTATGAGGACGCCGATGGATTCCCCTTTATGGATTTCCCCTATTCGTTATATTTAATGTTGGTCAGATTCACAGGTCAGATTCTTGAAATAAGAATTATGGATGACATCCAGCCCTCCCGTTCTATAGATAAATACCTCATTTGAGATTTACTTCAATTTTCCAAACTTCTTTTGGAGGCAACTGATGTAAAAAGGTAATACAAAAATGAATAATTCATATCCTTTATTATTTCTATAAAATACTAAGATTATCATTTATGTGAAGAATTTATAAAATTTTGTGAAGAAGAAACGGCGTCACAGCATCACACTGCAGAATTTATGTATTAAGCATAAAGTTAATAACCAAATGTACTGCGTAATAAGTAACGTCTACTGCGTTACTCCACGTACTACGTAGGAAAATGTGTGACAGTTATAATGGACGGCAATAAAAAAGGGATAAAAGGCACGGCACACACATGTAACTCCTGAGACCACAAACAAGCAAGACGCTCTGCTCCTAAGCGATTTTTCATGAGCTATGGCGCGTTAATGTGTACAGACTCCTTGGCTTCGGCATACTCCGCTCCTTTGTAGGGAAATAAATTATACTTAAAAAGCCAGCTGGCGTTGCGAAATTCGCCTCAGATAAGGTTTACAAACTTCGCGCGGGCTCTAGTAAATTTCGGTATTTTTTCTTCTTGGGATGAATATATTGAATGTTAATATAGATTTTTGTGTATTTTACTCGACTAATATAACATACCTAAAATACTACTCGAAATTAGTTTTTGAATTCGATGATTCGCAGTCCCTCGAGAACTGGTGTTAATTAGGTACCGAATAAATTGTAACAGACCGCGGTCTCAAATACCTAGGTCGATGTTAAAAATGTTATGAATAGAAGGATTCAACTTTTATCAAAGACCATTTCGCATTTATTACATTAGGTACTAGCTGCGTAAGTAAAAGATGAAAAATAATGAAAATGAAGATCAATAAAAAATCTATGAAATGAAGATTATCTTGGTTAGTCTTAATTTTGGTTACCTCGTACAAATGCATATTAAACCAGGTGGGCTAAAAAAGCCATATGAGTCCCCGCTATAGAGCAACACGGACTCGTGCACGGAAGTCCTTGCTGCTCGAAGGTCCTCGCTGCTGGTTTGATATTTTGTTGGCTGTACGTGTTTTTTTCTCCAATACCTTCACACAAAATAAAGTGTTATCTTGAGCAAGAAGGAATGTTTTAACATTTTTAACAGGAATATAGGAAGTCCCTTGTACAGTAGATACAAATTGTTTGTTTGACCTTTTCATGAGGGTATCTCATAAATATTTATTTAAGCTGCCGCATACCGATAAATAAGAGACGTATATCGAGATCTGGCGTCATTTGTAACTAAATTGGATTCAGTGAAATTTAGGTAGGTATGTGAGTAAAAAATATTCTGACACATTTTGATTTCAGTATCTAAATAATAATGCTACTCGTAAGTCATCAATATGCTTATTTAGGAGCTAATGTAATGGGCTTCTATTTAAAGACCCTAAGGAAGAAGAAATCTTATCTTCCAATTCCGTTTATTCGACGTTGTTGGTCAGATTCTTGAGACATGCGTCATTTGTTAAATTGGATTCAGTGAATTTAGGTAAGTATGTGAGTAAAAATATACTGACACATTTTGATTTCAGTATAAAATAGTAAGATAAGTAATCTATATACTTATTTAGGAGCTAATATAATGGGCTTCTATTTATAGACCTTCTGAATAAGAAATCTTATCTTCCTATTCCTTTTATTTGACGTTGGTCAGATTCTTGAGAGATGCGTCATTTATTATGTGGGAGCTATGTATAATGAAAGATCAATGAGCTAATGGATAATTTATTTACAATATACATTTCTTATATACAAATTGAATTCCTTAAAAATAACAAGTGATGATATTCGACCAATTACAGTCGAGAACGCAGGCAGCGGTTGCGCGCGCGCACATAAATAGTGCGCGTCTCGTTCGATCCGCTGACAGTGCGCGCTGGTAGCGATACGATGCGGTCGTGTGTAGATGTATGCCATATATCTCCCCTCAAGCGAAGCGTATAGTTTTCTTGACCACTCTGCCAGATCGTGTGATGTAGTTGTCCGATGTCGATGTGTTTTTCTCAGCTGTAGTGTTCTTTTTAGTGGAAGTGACTACATTGGCAGGAACGTCTTCATTTTCTTTGAGAATATAGGCTGGCTTCAATCTGTCGAGCGACACGGTGATTGTTCTCAGTGGCAGTTTTATCTTGAAGAATTTCTCGTGTCGTTTAAGTACTTCATACGGACCATCGTAGGGAGGTACCAGCGGCGCGCGGACGGTGTCGTTCCGGAGAAATACGTGTGTACATATAGATAGGTCCTTGTGCATAAATGGTTTTTCTATAATGTGGTTGCTTGCATTTGTAGGTCGCAGTGATGCCATTGTTGAAGTGAGACGACGAACGTACTCCGCATCTTCCATGTCGGTATTTGTTGGCTGCACGAAGTCAGACGGTAGGCGGAGTGTCGAACCGTAGGTCATCATAGCGGGTGAAATATTATTTTCTCTGAGTACGGTGCGCAAGCCGAGTAATACTGTGGGTAGCTCGTCCGTCCATTGTGTAGTTGCGCCTCTTGCCATCAATGCAGCTTTGAAAGTGCGATGCCATCTCTCAATTAGCCCATTTGATTGTGGATGATAAGCAGTAGTGCGTATTCTTGCAATTCCAAACTTTCTTAGTAGTGATTTGAATAGTGACGATTCAAATTGTCTTCCTTGGTCTGTCGTTATGCGAAGTGGGCATCCGAATCTTGATATCCAAGTGTCATATAGTGTTTTTGCGACGACGTCAGCGGTGATATCTCGTACCGGAACGGCTTCCACCCATTTGGTACAACGGTCGATCATAGTGATGCAATATCGGCAGTTGTTTGATAACTGCATTGGCCCCACGATGTCCATGTTTATGTGTTCAAAACGCCCAGATGGTTGAAATTTGCTGAGTGGAGTGATAGTGTGACGACTTGTCTTCGCTCTTTGACATCCGATGCAGGATCTGGCCCATTCGCTTATGTCCTTGTTCATAGATGGCCAGAAGAATTTTTCCGTTATTTGTTTTCTTGTAGCTCGCACGCCCGGGTGACAGAGATCGTGTTGTGCTTTATAGGCTGCAAAACGATGATCGGTCGGCAAGTAGGGGCGGGCGGTGTTTGTTGAGATCTCGCATGTGATTGGTCGTCTTACTCCGTGCATCTGTATATCGATGAATTTCAAGTTTGGCTGTTTTCTTAATTGTTTGAGTTCGTCATCGTTTTGTTGATCGTTGGCTATCTCTTCGTAGTCTAATGATGATGGGCAGTCGATCTCTTCTAATCGGGACAATGAATCGGCGACGACATTATTTTCTCCCTTTAGGTATTGTATGCGCGTGCAAAATTGGCTGATGTAGTGCAGCTGTCGTTCGCGGCGCGGTGTGTCGCTGTTGCTAGGCGGTTTGCTCAGTGCGTAAACAAGAGGCTTGTGATCAGTAAATATCGTTACTTCACATCCTTCAATGTAAGGTCGGAAGTGATTCGTTGCTGCGTACATAGCCAGCAACTCTCTGTCATATGTGCTGTATCGACGTTGTGTTTCGCTCATCGTTCGAGAAAAGAATGCCAGGGGAATCCACTTGTCTTCACATTTTTGTTGCAGTACGGCACCCAGACTGTGATTAGATGCGTCAGACATGATGCTCAGCTGCGCTCCATGGATCGGATGAGTCAGCGTTGTGGCTTCCAAAATGCTTTGGCGGCAATTTTTGAAAGCTTGCTCGGCTGCAGTAGTCCATACGATCGGCGATTTATCATTTTTCTTCGTGTTATGTAAATATTTATTTAGCTCTGTTTGCATCTCGGCTTGGTGGGGTAGACAGTTTCGGTAAAAATTTAAAATTCCAAGAAATCTTCGTAACTCCATAATTGTCTTCGGTTGCGGATATTCAATAATGGCTTTTATTCTTTCTTCAGTCGGCCTTATTCCTTGTTCAGATACTTCATAGCCGAGGTAATTTATCTTCTTTTTGCCAAATTCACATTTCTTGATATTCAGTGACATGCCGAATTTATCCAGTCGTTCCAGAACTTGTTGTAGGACAATCATGTGACGTTCTTCATCTTGTGTAAAAATTAAAAGATCATCAACGAAGCAAAAGCAGTTGTCTTGGCCACGGAGTACTTCATGCATAAAACGTTGAAAAGTTTGGCTTGAATTTCTCAGTCCCATGGTCATACAGTTGAATTCGTATAAACCAAATGGTGTTATGACCGCTGTCTTCGGTGCGTCTTCTTTCGAAATGGGTACAGAAAAAAGGCTTTTGTAAATCCAGCTTGCTGAATACTCTCATGTTGTGTAGTTGATGAGAGAAGTCTTGAATCCGAGGAATGGGATATCTGTCAGGTAAGGTAACAGAATTCAATCGCCTGTAGTCGCCGCATATTCGTAATCCGCCGTCCTTTTTATTCACAATATGCAGTGGGCTCGCCCATGGGCTTGAAGATGGCTTGCAGAGTCCCTTCTCCACCATTGATTCAAATTCTTCTTTGGCCGCTTTGAACTTTTCAGGAGGTAGTGGTCTGGCACGGCTGTACAAGGGATAGCCTGTAGTTTCTATATGATGAACGATATCATGTTTCGGCGGAGTCTTCAATGACGTAGGTCTCAATAAGTCTGGAAACTTCTTCAGTATATCGTAGTACTGCTGATCGCTGCTTATCATGTGAACTGTTTCTGGTATAGTTCTGACTTGCAAGGCATCGACGTGTAGCTTGGTGATAGTGTCGATTGATTTTTTGGTGCAAATCGACAAGTAACTTGTAGTGACGTAGAAAGTCTGCTCCGATGATAGAAGAGTTCACGTTGGCGACCATGAAATTCCAGCGAAACGCACGACGAAGCCCCAGATTCAGTTGCATAGTTTTCGTTCCGTAGGTAGATATAGGAGTGTTGTTCGCCGCGTATAGTTGGTACTCGTTCGTTGCAGGTTTCTTCTTATTTTGGACGGCCAGTACGGATATTTCGGCGCCCGTGTCAACGAGGAAACGTATTTGAGAGTCTCGGTCGTAAACACAAAGGCGGTTGCTTGTACATGGTACACCGACGTCCGCCACAGTCGGTGTAGATATTAGTTTTCCAACTTCTTTATTTTTCGCGCGCATGGTGACTCGCATCGACGCGCCTTATCTCCAAACCGGAAGTGATATCTGCATTCCCATGTTGCATCACCGGGTTTCTTATTGTTCTCACGATGTCTGGACCTTGACCTTCCTCTGTGGTGAAAGTTACGGCGATATTGCTGTCTCCTTCCTTCGCGCAGCTCCGATATCTCCATAGTTAATTTTTCTAGTTGTTTTGATAGCACTTCGAATTGCATTGATGAGACAGTTGCGTCGTGCTCGCGCGGCTGTGCGGACGTGTGCGCCGATGTGGTGGTTTCGGTCAGCGAAGCTATGTTTGCCGATTGCGAATAATCCAGCATTTTGTCAGCCATGGCAGCCAGTGTGTCCAGTGATGATTCAGTGTTGACGGATAGGACGACTCGTACTTGTGCGGGCATTTGTTTCATCCATTCGACCTTTAATCCTTGTTCCGTGATCATTTTGCCACCTAGTTCTCTCATCCTGCGTAGCAGCTGCGTGGGTTTTTGGTCGCCGAGCTCGAGTCCACTGACGAGTTTCTGGAAGTTCTTGATCTCTGATTGTTCGTAGACGGATAGCAGGCGGTTTTTAAGTGTATTGTACTTGTCCTTAGTAGGTGGGTTGTACAGGATATCTGTGACTTGCTCCAGATCCGCTGGTTGTAACTTCTGCAGTGCGTAGTTGTATTTCTGGTCGTCAGATGTCTTCAGGGGTTCCACGACAGCTTCAAATTGGATAAACCAAGCCCTGGGATATACGCGCCAGAAGGGTAGTAGCCTGGACTGCACGGACACGGCGGCGAGGTCTGGAACTGGATTGCATCCTACAGGAACATGACTTCTTGATTTATGTTTTTCAGCTCCACCACATTGTTCATCATCGGACATGATGAAGTTTGTATGATTCTTCGTAAGTATTTATTTTTGGAGGGTCACCACTATGTGGGAGCTATGTATAATGAAAGATCAATGAGCTAATGGATAATTTATTTACAATATACATTTCTTATATACAAATTGAATTCCTTAAAAATAACAAGTGATGATATTCGACCAATTACAGTCGAGAACGCAGGCAGCGGTTGCGCGCGCGCACATAAATAGTGCGCGTCTCGTTCGATCCGCTGACAGTGCGCGCTGGTAGCGATACGATGCGGTCGTGTGTAGATGTATGCCATAATTAAATGAGGAATTTTCCGTGACCCAAATATAAAAAAAATTGTTTCAGATAACTTGATAGATGGCGCTTAAGTAAAAGGCGAGAGAAAAAGTTACTTACAAAAAGCAAAAATTCACGGGTTTGACCTTTTTTTTAAAAATAAAACTTAGGAAAAAAAAACATCTAAAAAGTATCAATATTGTGATTTGTGCAACTGTCAAACTATTAGGTGATTATGATTTTTTCTGCCTCTTCTGGTTGACAAGAAAAAGCGCACCATATAGGTTCAAAATCGCTTATTGGATTCAGTGAAATTTTGGTAGGTATGCGAGTAAAAAATATACTGACACATTTTGATTTCAGTATCAAATAGTAAGATAAGTAATCAATGTACTATTTAGGAGCGAATGTAATGTGTGTGCTTCTATTTATAGACCTTTAGAAATAAAACTCTTATCTTCCTTGTCCATAGAATAGATTTATCACATCGTACACTGTCCGCAAAATAATTGGGAACACCCAGAAAAATATTGTGTATTGCGTCTTCTATACATATAAGGAGGTACTAAATAAGTTTAAAGAAAGGGAACTTCTTATTAAGAGTGTGTTACTGCTGTTCGTTTTAACACAGATCTTTTCAAGTCTGCCCAGTCATCTGAAATGACTAAACTAGTAAAAGGAGAAATGGATATGTATTTATTTATGTCATTAATTAATAAGTAGGTACTACATACATGAATCTTGTAAAGAAAAGATCTAACAGTGTAGTTTCTGGCATTTCACTTGAAGAGTTGACCAACTCCAATTTCTATTTCTATTGAAGGTTAAGGTTTTTATGAGTGTATTTGTGAATGTATGCCTAATGTATGTAGGGTACAATATCTCCTAAATGATATATGATCAACTAGTAAATCGACACTACAATACTATCATAAATTCATACGTATATTGTACAGTCAAATTCATGTCAAGTAACACTATCTGAAAAACTATGAAGCGGTAATAGCGGCGAATTTGCAATGAATTTGGGTAAGCTAGTGCTGCTGACTGTACACGTCGATATGTATTTTCCGGTTACTCATTTGCAAAAGTAAACATGTTTTAAAGGTAGTCTTGCTGCGCTCACGACACGAGCGGATCAAAAGTCAGTATGTGACAGACAATTGACCGAGAGGCGTATCGTCGTAATTCTCTATTATTTTCTAATAAAACTGAAGTTTAGTCTTCTAAAAATGAAGCTGGTAACACTCTTAGCTATTTGCGTTTTCGCATTCTTGTGTGTCGAAAGCAAGGACCTCATAGTAGGCACAAACCTTAGCAACAGACTGCTTTGGCAGCAGAAGGTCGAATACAATTCCATTCCTCTGAAGAAAAGGGTGAAGGAAGAATTCTACTCCGACCCTGGGCAGCAAATTATTAAGGTGAGGTAATCCTAATTTTAAAATGTTGTAAAATTTTTGCAGTATCTTTTATAAGTCTTTGATAATACCACTACATATTTTGATAAATGTCACATGATATAATAAAACTTTTATTTAAATAATGTGGTTAGGTCTAGTTCAAACGAGTATGGCACAATGCAGTATTATTGGGTGACCGCTACCGGTTTTGAAATTAATGAAAAGCCCTCATAATTAGTACCTACTTAATCATGTCCACTAAGGTATCTAATCACTGCACGACAACGTGATGCTATAAATGTTCAGTTTTTTTCGACTTGAGGTAGAAAACCATACAAATAAGTTTGATTAAACTCTCAAATGAGAAATGGGATATTTTTGTATGATGAGGAAATTTCTAACGAAAAGGGGAAGGGGAAGCATTGTCAATTATCGCGTAGGCGGTGTACGAGCGATTTTTTTTTATGTTAATGTTGACATACCATAATTCCAGGGAATAATTGCAAGAGATTTGGACCACACCGACTCATCGGCCACCATCACCGCTGGAGGCGTCGGGTCTTCCTTCGTCAACCTGAGGTTCAAGAGCGAAAGGGGATCTGGACTAAACTATCAAGTCGAGATTTACGCGTAATAGACGTCAAAATTATGAGCACTCATCGAAATGCAACTAGTGCGTTAGTATAATATCTCGATGTGAGCACTAGTTTTATTTCCACCGTGTAAAAGATAATGTATTTATCTTCGAGCAACAAGGACTTCCGCGCGCGGCAGTCCGTGTTGCTCTATGGTATTTATAGATAAAATAAAATAAATAAATAAAATAAAAAAGCCCTTTATTCAACCAAATTAATACATGCTTTTAAATTAAATTTGAAAATATTAAACTATTCTTACTACTCTATTCTTTGATACATATGGTAATTAGGTACATATATTTATCAAATGTTGGTTAAATATTTGTTTTTGTTTTCTACCACATTTTAAATTTTTTTATTTAAAATTGAATAACTATAAATATATTAATATTCATAGGTATTCATTTATTTATTTATAATTCAAATTATATATTAATATTTCATTTAACTTTATTGGAAGTCGCCTTTGCGGCGTATAGGCCTCCCCCTACCTATAGACATTTTCAGATTTCATCTCCTTCAATTAGATTTAATTTATTTTATATAAACGTTGCTAAAATACAATCTAGGCTAAATAGCCAATAATAATGATATATTAACAATTAAGTTAGAATAAATACATTTGTTAATTTATTAAATAATCATATTCTTTTTACAATTTAATTAAAATATGTACTGACATTTAATTTTCTATTCATGAATCAAAATAAATACATTCAAATTGCACTTCATCTTTACATCAACATATTTATTAAGTTCTTATAATTATTTATTTTTACGTAAATTTTATTACAGCTATGTTCTTTATAATATTTATATCTTAGTTTATATTTATTCACTACATTTATACTCAGGAAGGGGGGTTGTGGTCTACTTCCCCACGGGGACCAGCCGGCTTGGGGAAGGTGGAGAGAGGGTACTTATTGTTCTGTTGTGGTTTTTCGATAGGCGATGGATAGTCCGAAGCTCCTTGACGCATGTAGGAAGTAATATATTTTCCTTTATTTTTCTTTGAAATTTCTTTCATTCTGTAATTAATTGGTAATTCTGATAGGTGTCTTTCGTTCGGTGATTTTTCTGTTACTTCAGTTGAAAATCCCTTTTCTGTGACAGTTATTATTTTGTCATAACGCAGAGCCACATTCTTTCCTGAGTCCCTTGCTTCCTTAAGCCTGCATCACACGTTTTTAGCCAAAACAGGCGTTACTGAATTGACCCTGGTGCCAAAACTAGATCATTATTGATAATAAAAATAGTACTATAGGCTTCTCAAATAACTGCTACTACTTATACGAGACAGATAAAAATATTTTGCCTTTTATTTTTGCGTAAATACCTTCCAGAAAACACGAAAAATACGAAAAACAAGGTTCACGGCTTTAACGAAATCATTATGTAAAACACAAATTATAATTTCTACATAATGTTAAATCGCGAGTTTATTAAACTAGCTACAATTTGCTCGTTTTAGATTTTTGAAAAATAACTCGAAAAAAATATTATATATCGTAACAATTCACTAAGAAATTCCCCATACATTTTTTGTATGGCAATGCCATCGCTCAATATATACGAGTTCCAAGCCCACGAAAAATCAGTCTGCCGGTAAGAGTCAAGGGGAATCCACGTCGCTCTGCTGCTCGGGAGGCATTTAATTTTCGCGTGTTCATGTATTCACAGACAGCAGAGAGTAATGTAGATCAGAGTTACATATTTATTACTTTTAATCTTTTTAAAATTTATATAGGTACCATTTTCATACTCATGAATGATGGCCGACAATTTTTGATGAAATAGAAATCGTAATAAATCGCAATCATAGAAATCGTAATAAATCGAAATCATAAAAATCAAAATAAATCTAAATCAAGATCCAAGATGGCGGACAATTCTTTTTTTTAATTTTGCGATATGTATATCGTTTCATAAGTTTTTCAGTGCGCTGATTACGAAAATAACATTTATTTTGAGATCCAAGATGGCGGACAACTTTTTTTTTTCAATTTTACAATATGGGTATGTTTTTATAGGTTTTTCGGTGCGCTAATGACAAAAATAACATTTATTTTGAGATCCAAGATGGCGGGCAGTTTTTTTTCAAGTTTACAATATGGGTATGGTTATATAGGTTTTTGGGGACGCTGATGACGAAAATAACATTTATTTTGAGATCCAAGATGGAGGACAGTTTTTTATTTTATTTTACAATATGGGTATCGTTTTCTAGGTTTTTGGGGACGCTGATGATGAAAATAACATTTATTTTGAGATCCAAGATGGCGGACAATTTTTTATTTTATTTTACAATATGGGTATCATTTTATAGGTTTTTGGGGACTCTGATGACGAAAATAACATTTATTTTGAGATCCAAGATGGCGGACAATTTTTTATTTTATTTTACAATATGGGTATCATTTTATAGGTTTTTGGGGACTCTGATGACGAAAATAACATTTATTTTGAGATCCAAGATGGCTGACAGTTTTTTTTATTATTTTATAATATGGGTATCGTTTAATAGGTTTTCGGGGACGCTGATCTTAAAATAAATGTTATTTTGGTCATCAGCGTCCCCAAAAACCCATAAAACGATACCCATATTGTAAAATAAAATAAAAAACTGTCCTCCATCTTGGATCTCAAAATAAATGTTATTTTCGTCATCAGCGTCCCCAAAAACCTATATAACCATACCCATATTGTAAAATTTAAAAAAAAGTTGTCCGCCATCTTGGATCTCAAAATAAATGTTATTTTTGTCATCAGCGCACCGAAATACCTATATAACCATACCCATATTGTAAACTTGAAAAAAAAGTTGTCCGCCATCTTGGATCTCAAAATAAATGTTATTTTTGTCATCAGCGCACCGAAAAACCCTTATAACCATACCCATATTGTAAACGTGAAAAAAAAGTTGTCCGCCATCTTGGATTCCAAAATAAATGTTATTTTCGTAATCAGCGCACTGAAATACTTATAAAACGATACCCATATTACTATTATATATACCCAAAAATACTATTTTTGTAAACCTCATCCCGAAAAATTGGCCTTCATGGGATGCCAGGCAGATGTTTAACATCTTAGCATCCTGGCACGACAGTCATGCTATTTTCTGTCGCGGCATTCGTGTCCATTTTACTGCCAAGTCGCGCCAAGTATGTTTTACATAAGAAAATGGTCGTAATTTTATTTTTAGTATTCATTACCGTAAAGCAAGAAAAAAAAAATTATATAGGTACCAACAAATCCTTTGCCGGATCCCTGTTACTTATTACTTCGGGTTGGCGGCAATCTCACGTCGATGTGTGCGTGTGACTTGCACACAGCCAGCTGCGGTCTATCAAATACCTAAACTCGGTCGGGCGCGCGGACGTGATACACTCTTAAGCTCTTTTTGAAGCTCTTTTCTTTTTTGAAGGACGGCTGGTGGAAAGTCTTCTTTAATGTAAAAAGTAGAACTTTCAAGAGATTTTTTGTTTTTTAAAAGTTCAATTTTTCTTCCTACAGTTGTAAGTGTCACCGCTATAGGTCTTACCTTTCCGCTTTTCTTGCCTATTCTTCTTACACATTCTATTTCTTCTTTCTGGCATTGTATTTTCATTGAATTATTTATTATGTCTAAACTCATACTATGCAGCTCTTCATAACTTTGCTCAGTTTCTTCGACTCCAAAAAATACAACGTTCTTCCTTTTTATTTCTCTTTCTAAGTAGTTTATAGTTTTTTGTTGTTGAACTATTTTTTCTTCCAATTCTTTTGTTTTGGCTTCTATGATTTTGAATTTTTCATCAATATTTCTATTTATATTCTCTTTTATTCTTTCCTCCATACTTAGCATATCTTGTTTTTGACTTGATATATCTAACTGTATTTGTTTCAAAACAATCATGATGGTTTCCATGACTTTATCGATCGGTTCTCTAACTTGTCGCCAGATGATAATAGCTTAAGAATAAATATTTGTTTTTGCCCCTCACAGATAGATGGCGTTATTGGTATGTTTATTTTTTGGTATTAGTTGTGAAGGTAGATTGTGGATTGTGTACCTCCTTTTTTTAAAATAAAATATAGGTTATAATGCTTTGATAACAGCCAACTTTCTTCTTGAGTCTAATTTCGTAAATATCATGGAGGACTGACCTGTATGTAATTGCTCCGATGCATTTATTTCTCAATATGACTTCGAAATCACAGTGTTATCACAAATCTTGTTATAATCAGGATACCTCTAATTTTCAGTACACATTGTATATTTTATACGTTGATAACATTTCCAATGATGGAGCACAGATGTAGTCACGAAAATATTCACAGATATAAGTCTTTCAGGGCGTTTTAATATTTTTAATTTATGATTTATCACGGAGTCGAAGTTGACATGAGCACAGTAGCGCCCTCTTGAGCACAGTAGTTGACATGACCATAGATAAAATAGTAATGTGTTATTGCCATATTTTTTTTATGAAGTAGACAGCGAAAACTTTAAGTCAATGACATTCTTTAAAGTATTAAATAGAGGAAGAAATGAAATCTTTTCAATAAAAAAATATTTTTTCATTTTTACCTAAAGTATATATACTTACACGATTATTTAATAGACCTTTGTACGTTAATATGGGTATGAAATTATTTTATTCAGTAAATCAGAATTTACAATAAAGTAGTTATCGTTAGTTAGCCTACCCCCACGGGAAAAAGGCGTAATAATATGTAAGTATGTATAAAATACTAGCTTCTGCCCGCGGCTTCGCCCGCGTGAATTTCCCACGGGAACAGTGCTTTTTCCCGGGATAAAAAGTAGCCTATGTGCTATTCCAGGTCAATATCTACCTCTGTACCAAATTTCATCGAAATCCGTCCAGTAGATTTTGCGTGATTGAGTAACAAACATCCTCACAAACTCACAAACTCACAAATTCACAAACTCACAAACTCACATCCAAACTTTCGCATTTATAATATTAGTATGGATACTTGTCTATATTTTTCCATGTAGAGTCCATTTAAATCATGTCACAAAATTTTATTATCCCCATGATGGGACTGAATGTAGCAATCATGTAAAATGATAGCGTAAAAAGTCACGTCGTAACTGATCTCATTCATAGACAGCGTAAATAAAATGCTTTGAAATTTTCATTTTCTTGTAGAACTTCAGATATTATATTAAAAAACCGGCCAAATGCGTATCGGACCACGCATAAGGTAGTGTTCCTTAGTCATTTCTGGCACCGCGCTGTTTTGCATTCATTGCAAGAAAAAAGTATATATTTTTAATTTATTTATAATTTCAAAAGTATTCATCACAGGATACCCGAAACAATTTTAAATAAGAGTTTCCGCGCCTGTTTCTTTACGTGAGTGATTTGAAGTTTATAGGTCCAAGACTTTAGAAATTACAGGGGGGGGGGACACCATGGGGGCAAATGGTAAAGCTGATAAAAAAGTGTTGTATGGAAACCCTACCTTATTTTCATAGTTCTTTTCAACGATACCCCACACAAGGGGGTACACTCAAAAAAATAATTCACCCCCCCTTTACATGTATGGGGAGGTACCCTTAAAAAGGGGTAATTTAAATTTTTTGTATTTTTAAAAATGAGATCTATATGTGAAATATCCTCGAACCAAGTTACATGCAAATCAGTATAAACGTAGAAGATATTCTGCAGTGAAAGACTAGGACGGACGGACTGAACGATCTTATAAGGGTTCCTTGTCGGACTACGGAACCCTAAAAAGAAAAAAATGGACCGAGTACATTAACAAAGTAAGGAACAAGTAAGTAAGGACAGGGTTATGATACAACACATATAATTAAACTCATTTTGCGACTTTTCAGCATAAGCTTATTTTCCTGTGAAAGTTAATCCAAATCCTAACTAATATTATAAAAGCGAATGTGAATTTGTTTGTTACCTCTTCACGCTTTATCTACTGAACCAATCTTCCTGAAATTTCGCATACATATAGTTAGAAGTACTGAAGCAGAAAAAATATCCCGTAAAGAGAAAATAATAATCTAGAATTATACCGAATCAAATTACAAATAAAATTAATAAGACTAGATAAAAAAATTAACGTCAAGAGTGATTTAATCAGGATTTTCCGAAGACAGTACGTTTTCGGAAATCCTGATTGGGTATGGCCTTAAGCTCTTTTTTCTTTTTTATACTGGGGGTCTGAAACGGCTACTTTGATGAATCGGAATATGATCCAATCCTCATTTCCTGTATCCATCAAAGTGGCAGTTTTAGACCCCTGATTTGAGTATCCTACTATCTCACTAATATTATAAATGCGTAAGTTTGGATGTGAGTTTGTGAGTTTGTGAGGATGACTCAATCACACGAAATCTACTGGACGGATTTTGATGAAATTTGGTATACCGGAAAAAAATACCGTAAATAGCACATAGGGTACTTTTTATCTCGAAATTCCCACGGGAGCGAAGCCCCGGGGCGCACCTATAGATATAATCCTAAAAATACTTAAAATTCAGCATTTTCAGGATTATATTTATCTGCTTATTTGTTTACACGCTTTTGAGATTACTTAGACTAAGTACTTTCAAAATTATACTGAATTCGGTAAAATGTTAAGTGGATCTGCATGTTTTATATTTCAAAATAAATTGTACCTAACCTATCTGAGGAGCTAATCTCATAGACGCACTATGAGATTAGCTCCTCAAATACAAGAATTATGTCCTCAAATAATACGTTTTTTCTAACTTTATGTCTAATCTAGTACTTTTGGGTTTCGTCAAATTTCAAGTAAGTAAGTTTCTGAAATTCCAAAATACTTATCTCGTGGACTCGTAAATAATATTTACACAAATAAATTGATTCATTCATGAACTACCGATGATGCTAATTAAAAGATATTCCACTGTATTGCCATTAAAAAAAAAATAAACCCTAATAAAAAAACATCTAAAAAGTATCAATATTGTGATTTGTGCAACTGTCAAACTGTTATGTGATTTTTTTTCTGCCTCTGGCTGACAATAAAAAGCGCACAATATAGGTACCTGGTACAGCCATTATTAAGATTAGGCTTCCAATAAAACTCCATCTGTTTAGACTTTTTTATACCGATTTTTTTTTTAATTTAGCTGTCAGAAAAATCGTTCAATAGCGTGCGGACTACGGCACCTCGGTGGACGGGCACTAGTTATTCTTGTTAGTCACCTAGCTGGGTGGACAGGACACTCTATGACGTCTTTTCACACCGTCAGATTAGATATATTAAAGTTATTAAAGTAAGTAGTTTATTTATGATATTCCAGCAAAAAGAGAAAAAATGTGGTCTTGAGAAATGTTGGAAGCAGCAAGGTGACGCCACACAACACACAGGTGAAGCTGTGGGAATTACTAGTACTTACTCACTCACTGATAGCTTTTTCCGGTAACTCATAAGGTGAACTAGTTTAAAATACGACGAAGGATGGTCAACAAACCAGTATGTGACTGACCACTGACCGAGACGATCGTATCTTATAAAGTATTTACACATTTAATCAAACTCAAGTTTTAATAACGAAAATGAAGTTAGCGTTGGTTTTAGCTGTGTGCTTATTAGCATTTGTTAGTATCTCTGAATGTAAAGACCTCATAATAGGTTCAAGTTACAACAACAGATTGATTTGGCAACAGAAGGTCGAATACAATGCCATTCCGCTCAAGAAGAGGGTCAAAGAGGAATTCTTCTCGGATCCAGGACAACAGATTATTAAGGTTAGTGTATTTTCGGTATACTATAGGTTCTATTATTAAAGAAGTTAAGTTAAATATAAATGAGTCTTCTTCTTCTCAGCATATTTGCGTTCACTGCTGAACGTATGCCTCTAGATTGTATTTCCACTCTGATCTTGATGTGGCGATCCTGATCCAAGTCGGCCCTGCCGTCTTTTTAATATTATTCGACCATCCGGCGCAGGTTTGCCCATACTTCGTCTTCCTATGTGTATATAAATGAGTATTGAGTAATACTCAATCTAGATCTCGAGTTAATCTTGCATACCAATTGAACTCGTGTGTGGTAGTTCTATAAACCACCTCTTGCTACCGGCAAAGGTAACATAGTGAGAAAACCAGCCCCTAGCATCAGCTAGGGCTAGGTAATTATCAACTTATGTGGATGACACAAATTGCGCTGAATGACAGTAGTTGTCAAGTCATGTAAGATGCGTTAAGT
This sequence comes from Ephestia elutella, assembly GCA_018467065.1. NCBI lineage: Eukaryota > Metazoa > Arthropoda > Insecta > Lepidoptera > Pyralidae > Ephestia > Ephestia elutella. The sequence goes on from CM031575.1 coordinate 8,320,569, forward strand.
GACAAGTAAGGATACTTAAGGAAATCTGACACCATTGTTAGGAATCTATTTCACACTCGATAAAAAGATAGACAAACAAACAAATTAATGTAATAAAGAGAATGAGAAGTCATAATGGTTTTATTATTTATCAAATAACGACTTATGTGGTTATGAAGGTATCATTTAGTCGACATTCTTTGTAATTTCTGTCAGTTCAAATTTTTATATATCCTTTCAGGGCATTATCGCCAGGGATTTGGATCAGACAGACTCATCAGCCACTGTCACCGCTGGAGGCGTTGGGTTTTCCTACGTCAACCTGAGGTTCAAGAGCGAAAGGGGGTCTGGACTGAACTACCGAGTCGAAGTTTACGTTTAACAGCGTCTAAGCGAAGATCACCCTTGGCCGAATTAAATAATTACACTAAAATGTAACCATTTTAAGGTACAATAGGTAGAATTACTCTTAATAAAAAATATTATAAACAGTTATTGATACTACTATAACAGATTTTATAATCAATTGCCTATAAACTTATATATTTAAAGACATTGGCTTGAAAACCAGTAGGACAAGTGGCGATACGTTATAATTACGTTACTTTTCTTAAACATACTTACGTCACAATACCTATTAGTATTATTCTTCTTCTCTATAAGGCTTACGTTCAGCTGATAGCTCATTTGTGAAGGACTTCCAGTAGTTAAGAATCATAATATTTATTACCTACGTACGTATTATTATGTAAATAATTCCCTTACGGAACCATCACATAGTTTAAATAATAATATCTATGCTATGTGATGTATTTAATTTTTTATTTGCTTCATTGAACTCATACGTATGAGTAGATGAGTTATGTATTCGTGTCAAGATCGAGCCATCATTTTAAATTTATACGCCATCATGTAATTAAGATGTTTTTAATGAATTTAACACCTTTATACAAATAAATTAAATAAATTTATATTTTTTTTTAATTTAGAGGTATATATTACAACTTTAATTTATTGTACTATGAATGTTTTAATAAAATAGAGGCTTTGTATATTCCGTAAAGGAAATATTGTGAATAAATATATTTCACTATAACCTTGTTTTCGTTTGCGAATTATTATTTTTTTACCTATAGTAACAAAACCGTAACTAGTTTTTTTATCGAGTGTGGTACAACTGATCTTAGATTTTATTTAAGTAAGTATACTGACATGTCAACTTGAGAGTGGGACAGTACAGGCTAATAAAAAAAAAAGTAAACTGAATGAATGATTTGAATTTATTAAATAAATTTATATGCGCAGGACCGGTCGGTGTGGAAATCCTTTGGGGAGGCCTTTGTCCAGCAGTGGACGTCTTTTGGCTGAGAGAGAGAGATACAAGCAATACACAGTTTTACAATTAAATGTCTATCCAGTGTCTACCCTTTATCCACGTTACTTGCCTTAGGGGACCATAGGAATTGCTTTATCTGTCTGTCTCATCTCCAGGGGTTTACCACTGTTTGATTGAGATTTTTTTATAAATTAAAATTTCGCCAAGGATTAGTAAATCTCTCTTACGCAACTGGCTCCAAACGTAGGCAAATTATAATCACTGTCGTTACAAGTTTAGTTTACTTTAATTTCGATTAGGTATGTTAGGTAGGTCTTATAGGTAGATACGTATAAGATTACAATTTTTAAATTATTGGTTTCATTATTTCCAATCAAGTTTATACAGCTATTTAGTTTACTCATCACGCAAAATCTACGAGACAGATTTATGTGTAGGGTCGGTCTTACATTGAATAGTACAAAGTGTACTATTTATAGCATAGCAAAGTATGGGTCCTATGTATTTGTAGTGCATGGATTCCCACAGCAAATCTATACATATAAAACAGTAAAAATATTTTGTCTGTTCATTTAGTATTTTTGACTAAAATGGATAAAGGGACACTTAAAAAGAACAATAGAAAGTAAAAAAATTTTTGGAATTTCTTTTCTGTCTGGTCTGTCTGTCTGTCTGGTCTGTCTGTCTGTATGTATGTACGCGTTTCACGCAAAAACTACTGGACGGATTTGAATAAAACTTTTTTTGTTGTATAGCTATTAAGCCTGGGCAACATATAGGCTATAATTGATTTTGAAAACTGGAACACCTGATGAAGAACCATAGCAGAACAGCTAAACTATAAGAAATATGGATATGGTGCCTTAACAAAAGTCGTTCAACCTGATGAGCATTTTCTGCTGACGTATAAAAATTGAAGATCTGGAACATCTGATGAAGAACTGCAAGAGACCAGCTACACTATAACATATATGGAAATGGCGCCTTAGCAAAACTTGATTAATCTGATGAGCATTTTCTGTAGAGTAGACGTATAGAAATCAAAGATCCGAAACATCTGAAACAGTTTCGAACACAAAAAGACTTTTCGTCTAAGCGAAACTCACGCGGGCGAAGCCGCGGGCAACAGCTAGTTATGTAATATTTTAAACTCAATAAAACACAAGTTGTTCTTGACTTCTACTCTAATTAAATTGCTCATTGAACTACAAAGGAACTATGACTATTACGCTATTACCTACCTACTAGTATGTATTACATTATCTCTGCAACTAGTTAGCTTGGCAGTTACTCGGCTAACTTTGTTATCTAGCCCAGTGTGTGTTTGACCATTGACCGAGGCGTAGTCACTCGCGAGATTATATTCAGATACAACATGATCAAAATGAAGTTGGTGCCTGTACTAATTATCTGTTTCTTTGCTTTTATTTCCGTGGAATGCAAAGACCTCGTCGTTGGAACAAGTTACCAAAATCGATTGATATTCCAACAAAAAGCCGAATACAATGCAATACCGCTCAAGAAGAGGGTGAAAGAGGTATTCTTTTCAGACCCAGGACAACAAATTATTAAGGTTAGTATATTTTTTATTTATTTTGTTTTCCTCAAGTAGGTTTACTGTGTGTTTACAGAGAAAATTCATGAGATTAGAGTTACATGTTTTGTTGGAATTTTGATAGGTATTGGAAAAAAATGCATATCTACTTACCTATAACAAAAGAAGATATGTATGTAATGTATATAAGCCATTCCAGTAGACAACATAGTATAAATAAAATGATTTTATACAAAAGTTCCATCTTATTCATAAAAAGTTAACGAGCAGTTTAAATCTATTTTAGTGATAGTTTTTGTCAACTTTTGTCGGATATAAATATTTGATATTGAACTAAAGATTTAAAAGGTTCGATATCTTTTTATGATAGGCGGTTTCATTGTCTGTTGTTGGTTTTTACAAATACACTATATTAACTCTTTATATAGTACTAGCCGAAATGCTAGTAGTTAGTAGCTTTGAGTCATAATATATTATGATAAATAATTAGGTTTCGACGTGAAAAAGAGCCTTCTTTGAAGGCCAAGTTTCAATAAAAATAATTGACTTTGACTAGCTTTTGCCCGCAGCTTCGCCCGTCTGAATTTCCCATGGTAACAGTGCTTTTTCCTGGGATGAAAGGTACTCTATGTCCTTTCCAGTACTTCTAACTATGTGTATGCGAACTATGTTTTCAGGAAGAAACAAGAAAATAAATTAACGAACAAACAAACTCACTTTTGCATTTATTATATTAGTTAGGATTAGGATTTGGTTTTTGTTAAAAAAAAAATTGATGGTTTTATTTATAAAATGAGTCATTTTATCCTTTAAAGTAAAACAGGTTTGTAATATAAAGTGGTATCTATAAAGTTGGTTTATGACGTGTCGTATCTTCCATTTAAGTACAGGTTTTCCAATTGAAAGGTAATTTTGTCAATTGATGAATTATTTTTAAACAAAAATACCGCTTAAACTGATGATGTTAGTACAATCATTTTATGTTAAGAATCACGTTAGCGAATGTTGGTAAAACAAATAACTGTGACACTATTTGTTTTACCAACTCTCGTCGTGTCAATTTCCTCACTGCTGGCTAGAACTATACTTGATGATAGCTAGCCAAACATCTAAGAAATTATGTTTTGAAATGTTTTATATAATAATTTGAATCTAAATGACATTTCGCTGTTTACAGCATGGAAGTAATAAGTATATACGTAAGTACTTATTACTTCCATGGTTTACAGCTTCTCGCCGACATTTTGACGTATCTATATACACATTTAGTAGATAATTACAGGTTATGTAGCAAACTGAACATTCTTGGGGCTTGATTAATTTAATTACTCATCAAGTGAAGATACATTAATAATTTCAAGATGTCGAAAATTAGGTACATCTGATGTTAATTATTACGCCAGTATATTCCAATATGCTTTCGATACCTTCCCGATCGCGGTTTCGTACATAGACGTTTGTAATCTACTCTCCTTCTAATATTATAAACGTGAAAAATGGTGAGAATGATTGTTGTGTAGATCTGAGAACAATGAGTTTATAGATTCATTGTTCTTTCTCGCAAAAACTTATGGACGGATTATGAAATTTGGTGCACGAGTAGAATAAAACCTGGAATAAGACATAGAGTGGGTTATTTTACCCAATTCCCACGAAAATTATATAGCTGAAGATATATTTTATACCGAAATTCAACTCCAAATGGTTTAATACCTACGTATATTGTCAGAGCACTAAACTGAATTGCACTGTAATTCAATAGTAAATTCTCTTTCTCAGAACGGCAATGTAATTAAATTTCTGAACATTTACTGAAATTATTAATTATCTAGGTATTTAGTGATTATAACAACAGTTCATTATTAAATATAGTTTACAACTACTTACGTCGACTGATCTACCGAGCCGTTAATTTTGTTGTTAAATCATCAAAATGATAAAACCAAATTTAGATTTGATGACTTTAAGGTGTATTTTTATAATTCCAGGGTATAATCGCACGGGATTTGGACAACACTCAGGCTTTAGCTACCATCACAGCTGGAGGCATAGGCTTCTCCTACGCTAATCTCCGGCTGAAGAGCGACCGTGGGTCGGGATTGAACTACCAAATTGAGATTTATGTCTAATCAACAACATCACCTATTTTTTATCGTCTGTCGCTTGGTGAACACATATATTTACTGTATAAAACGACAAAAAACATTTGTAATATAATGCTTTTTAAATAATGTGAATTCTTCCTTTCAATGGTTTTGTCGGATATTTATCAAATATGTCGCAGGGAGAGATATAAACAGGAATTGGATCAAATTATGTCGGATAAATGCTCAATCATTTCATGAATTGGGCGATTATTTGATTTGGTTATGACAAGTTATATTGTCTATTTCATCAATTCACAAAAACAACTTCACGATTTGATGAAAATGACCTTTATACAGTTGTTATTTTCACAACCTGCGTGATTTGGTCAATCCGTAAGGTAAATCCTTATTTATCATTTCCCTGCGAGAAATTATAATTAAATGATAATCTCCTCATTAAAATCGACATTCAAATTTTGTTCTTTTTGCCTATAAATGAAAAACTTTTGATTTTTTATTTTAACGTTTGACAAAGTGTATTTTTTTTACTATCAATAAGAAACTTACATACCTATTCGTTATTAAACTAAACTAAAGCTTTATTTCGAGTCAGCCACAAATCGTTTCTCTTAATCTCGATTTCTTGAAGCTAAAATTGTGAATTGTGACTGTGAATCTTCAGACGGCTGAATAGATTTATTTCAATTTAAGTAGGTAGTAATTGAATATTTTTCTCTCAAGTTCATCAAACAAAAGAAAAATGCAAAATTTGTTTGGATATGTAATTAGATAGACGCAAGATTTATATCTATCTACATAAATAAATAATAAAAAATAAAAAAGCCTTTATTGATCCGATTCGCAGTTGTTTGTTTCTTATATAATCGTGTCTATTCTTTTTAGTAGGTAATGATTATTATGTATATAGGTGTTAGTGTGTTAGTGTTCGTTGAGAATGGATCCCTCCAGGGTATAAGCCTCCTCCAGTATCCTCCACTCCTCTCTGTTTTGTGCCTTTTGCATCCAATCCATTCCCGCCAGGGCCACGACGTCATCCATCCAACGGGCCCTAGGCCTCCTTAAGGCTCCTATCTATCTACATAGTTTGTCTCAAACATTACAATATGTTGTTACACGGAAGTCCTTGTTGCTCTGTGGTTGTTACTGACTCTTAAAGGAAAACGTAGGATAACGTTTTATTTACGTAGACCTTGTGTTTTCTTGCCTTGAGTCAACAGGAAAATGTTAATTGTGAAATAAACTCGGCCTTCCCAAGAGTTCGACTTTATACTGATCTTATTTCGTTGTATTACGGTTGTGTCAAAGTTGTTATGTTAGGTTTGACCTGTAGGCCACCGTATCTATGAACTCATTGTTCTCAGGTCACTCCACAATACCACATCCATTAGGCTTCCCTGTGCGGAAGGTATACGTATTTTGTATTATTACGATCGCAATAATAAACATATACAAAATGTTACAAATTAAAAAGGCGGGTTTCCATACAAAAGTAATCGGTCCTTATCAGTTATGAAAAAACTTATAATATGTCAAGTCAACAAAGTCAAAGTCAAAGTCAAAATTTTTTATTGAAACTTGGCCTTCAAAGAAGGCTCTTTTTCACGTCGATAACTAATTATTTAATCATAATATTTTATGTCTCAAAGCTACAAACTACTAGCATTTCGGAACGACCACTGCTGAGAAGAAATGCCGAAAGAAACTCATAAACAGTCTTGGTCGCCTAGCATGCCAGAGGGGCTATTCATTAACTTATACAAACACTAGATTGTGTACAGTCAAAAATAAAATAAAATATAAGTAAAAAAATAATAATAATATAATAAAACATGTTATGTTTGTGATCAAGTAACCACAATGAATTGGTTAAGAACAAAAAATAAAAATAAAATTCGAATCAGGATCGAAGCAGGATCCCTGGCAACACCCGTTCACAAGTTTGAACATTTTAGAAAAATAAATACTTTCAGTCACTTGAAGATCACAATACACGTACATGTTTAACAATTAAATGTCAATGAAATTAAATTTAAAGAAAGGTAAGGCTATTTTTTCACAATATCAAAAGAATGTAATCAAGTGTGGAGTGGCGAAGTTGTAGGGAGAGACCAAACTTTTTTATCGTTCAAATAATCACTTATTGTGTAATACGCTTTATTCATCAAAGTATTTTTAAGATATGTTTTAAATTTTTGCAACGCAAACAAAAGTCACTTTTTTTTTCATATTTTGCGATTTCAGAAGAGATTTAAATCAAAACCTGTGCCCGCACAGAAGAATTCCCGTTGACCTAGAATCATCTGAAAACTGAACAACTGTAAACTTAGTACCTTTTTTTATTTATATAAAATGGCTGACATTTCGGTAACTTTGCAGTCTCCCGTGGTCGCAGCCACTGGGACATTATTACAAACTTATTATTTCCGATTGATGCAGTAGGAATCTGTAGAACTGCGAAGTTTTGTTTTTCAAAACGTAAGAAATTAGTTGAAAAAATGTATGGATTTAAAAAAAACGAGTAAAATCTATTGGAACTATAAGTATAAATACATGGTATTAACCGCGGATGAAAATAGTACTTTTTTAATTCTTTACGTACTTTTTTACTATAAGTACTTATCTGATTTCCGTCACAAGCGGTTAACATTTTACAACGTAAATAACTTGCGCTCTTTGGTATTATACTTACCTACGTTCTTGGAACATTATTTTTAAACGTCGAGACGCCCACAAAACAAGTGTATAGGCCCTGCTCAAGTGTCCGATGCAGCTACGAAGTGCGCCCACTTGCATCGTCACTGCGAAGAAGAATTGCTATTTATAAATGCAAGTGAGTTGTTAACATGTCCGAATGGTCCGAATAAAGACGCCTGATGTCGACGTTTATGTCGTACTATACTCAAGTAAATTTTTGCTATAATTGTAATAAAATATTTTTTTAAAGCCTAAAATGCATTAGTAAGGTATGTAAAATACTTCTTCTTATCGAGTGTGTTATTTTAGGTTATCAAAAACAAACAAAACATTCAATTTGTGTTTTCGTCGGTTTGGTAACTCATTTATAAATGAAGAAAAGCAACCCCAGGTTATAGCAGGTAATTTCGGTAAATTAAATATTGCGCAAGTGTAATCGACTGCCTCAGAATTTTGCACTCAGGAGATTATTACATTCACCGTTGACGCTCGCTATGTGACTTTAATTTCCTGACGTGGAAATTACACCAGCAATGAAAGAGAACATGATGAAATAACTTTTAGAATTTGCTTTATCACAACATCTTATTATCTAAATAAACATGGAGGCTTTCATGTACCTAATGGTGGCATTATTTGGACACCTGACAAAAATATTTTTTGTTACCTAATCTTAGTTACAGTTTAGAGTGTAGAGCAAGTGTAGGGTTCTCATTCGGATTCAAAGCTCTATTTTACGCTTTGAAACTCGAATTGAAGTTTTTGAAAAAACAAATTTTGTTTCTTTTAAATAACAAAGTAGGTTTGACAAGAATAAGCGAATACATACTCAAAATTAACGATATTTCCACTTGAGACACTACTGGCTGCTACTGGACCGTTAGTTAAAATTGCATCGTTTTGTTACGGACTAAGTAAGTACAGTAGTTAGCGGTGCTGGTATTTGGACAAAGCTGCGGAAGTTAAATGAAGTTCAGTATAATTACTCGGAGAGGCAGTTAAGTCGGCTTTTGACGGGCCTTGCGATTCTCATAACTACCATTTTATAGATAAGCCCTATTGCTTGTAAGTTGTGTTTTATTGTATCTAAGAACAATTTATTAATGGAGAACAATAAATTAAATAAGAAAATCTCTACAACCATTGTTATATGGAGGCTAGAATGTTTCCGTTTCCTTTAGTTTATAATCCATAGATTTGCCTTTAGCTTTGGAACCATTAGGTTTAACTCTGGATAATAATCCGGGCGGATTTACTTTTTTGTTTTTGTTATTTCTATCATCAAATGGGAATGGCCAATGAGGAATTTAATCCGCGCTTTTGACGACAAGACAACCCAAATGTTGACGGATTTGGCGTCAGATGTCGCTGGGACGAGCGGATTGCAATCTAGCGTGTGCTCCGCATCCCCCTCTCCCTATTCCTCCCCTCCAGCCTGCTCCGCTCAGCTCCGCTCATTATGCAGCTCTCCTCTCCGCGCGCGCCAATCACAAGGCGTCGCGTCGCTGCAATATTGCTGTTGCATAGGGATTGAGTCAGATCTGTCGATTTTCAAACGAATGAAATGCTTCTTAGACTAGAATTTGTTAAAAACAAGGTCCCCTTTGCCCTTCTCAGAACTTCTAACTATGTGTACCTATGTAAAATTTTAGGAAGTTGGTTTAGTATATAAAGCGTGAAAAGGTAACAAATCCACAGAAATTGGAACATGTACAATGTTGCCAAGACGAGACAATATGGCAATGTTAAAAAGTTATCACATCTTATGTAGAGCCAAGCTTCTAACTCTACGCGCCCTAACTTTACAAGCCCTATCTTCACAAACAAATCTTAGTCAAAGACCATATGGCTCGCAGTATCAATTGAATTCTTTATTGCATCCTTTATTTCCATTCTTTATTATGTCAAAAACTATCATGTAGAGCCAAGCTTTATTAGTCCGATTTCTTTGGTGCCTTACTTACTTACTCCGCTGGCTCAGTGACCCCAAAGTGACCCAGCTTACGCAGATCTGCCTCCACAGTGCCTACCTACTTATTTTAGGTAGCTGCAAGATTTCATCTAAACAAACATTGGTAGTTATTAAATAAGTTTGGGGCTTCGTCGGCGCTAAATTGTCAGCTAAAATTGAATATCCTTAGTCAGATTTAAGAATGGTAAATTATTTGTTATACTTAAGATCATTTTTTTAAGTATAAGCTTTTATAGCGGTGTTTGGTGGTGATTTTTGTACTTGCTTCCGAAAGGCGCATCTTCAAATTTCGGATAATGGTTAACGTGACCAGACGTCCCGTTTTGAACGGGACTGTCCCTTTTACAATAACGAGTCCCGGTGTCCCCGAAACGGACTGTGGGACGCAAAATTGTCCCGTTTTCAGAAACCGCGCGAAAATTTGAGTAACAGACGGCCGGCCACCGCCCTGCCCGCCGCCGCGATGTGACGCCCGCACCAACCGGACGCGAGCTAGCGGTGTGCGAGAGGAGACCGCTTCGTCGTCGACGCAACGATAGTCGAGAGTGGCCAAGGCGTCATATGATCATATCGCTCGTGTTTTGTTGACTTATTGACTTTTCATTTGCCCACTTCTCGCTATTTGTTTTGTTTTTTGTTTGATGATCGTGTAGTAAATAAGTAATTTAAATTTCTTTTGCTTTGGAATCACAAGTTAAAATGCCGAAACGTAAGTGTTCGTTAAATGTTAGCTTACAAGAAAAATATCCGTTTATCAAGCAAACAAATTCTTCATCAGATGTCAGATGTGAAAAGTGTCGTACAGAATTTAGTGTTTCCCACAGTGGCGGCGGTGACATTGAACAGCATTTAAAGTCTGAGAAACATAAAAATGCCGATCGTGCCGCAGCTTCGAGTTCTTCGATGTTAAACTTTTTCAAGAAATCGGACGCGCCAACTTTGAAGGACTTGGATATCGCCGCGGCAGAAGGCGTCTGGGCTTATCACGCGATACAAGAAAACCACAGTTTTCGTTCTAATGATTGTGCATCGAAATTGATTCAATCATGTTTTAATCCCAAATTTACATGCGCGCGTACGAAATCAGAAGCTATTGTAGTAAATGTTTTGACGCCTACAGCAATGAAAGAATTAAAAGATGACCTTGATAAGTGCAATTGTATTACAATACTAAACGACGCGTCAAACCACGGTAACATGAAAATATACCCCATTGTAGTTCGCTTTTTTCAACCTTACGTAGGTGTGCAAGTAAAAATTTTAGATTTGCAAGACCAACCTGGTGAAACTTCTGACATCATTGTCAATTATTTAAACCAAGTGTTGACAGATAATAATTTGACAGCAAAAGTCGTAGCATTTTGTGGGGACAATGCCAACGTCAATTTCGGAGGTGCAGGTAGGCGAGGAACTAACAATGTATTTGCGAAATTACAATCATCTCTGAAAAAAGAATTAATAGGTATTGGATGTGGAGCCCATGTAATTCACAATGCAATAAAATCTGCTGCAGATGGACTACCCGTAGATTACGAAAGCGTTATAGTGAAGATATATTCATTTTTTTATATTTATACGATTCGAGTTGAAGCTCTAAAGGAGTTTTGTGCCGAAACTGAAACGGAATATCAACAAATGCTCGGCTAGCAAAACCAGATGGCTTGCTCTTATGCCTGCTTTGGAAAGGGTTTTAAAAATGTATCAGCCGTTAAAAAGCTACTTTTTGAGTATTGAAAAATGTCCCCTGTTACTAAAAAACTTTTTTGAAGATCCCACATCCGAATTGTGGTTTCATTTTTTACACGCTCAGTCAGCAAGTTTTCATCAAGCTGTCTTGAAACTTGAAGGTCAAACTGTATCGGCAATTGAAGCTGCAAACGAAATCAATCAATTAAAAGACAATTTAACTCAGAAACAGACCAATCAGTTTCTTCCATTTATGGTCCGTCAATTAATGTTAAAATTGAAAAATAGTGGTACTGATATCGATGAAGAAGTTGTAAAAAGGACGGCTACAGAATTTTATAAAACAAGCCGTGAATATCTGGAGCAGTGGACTTGCTTTCTTACCAAAGAAATGGAGATATTTAATTGGGCAGATTTAACTGTAATAAAGATACTGAAGTTTTTGACGAATTTTCATTAATTTCTAATTACATTACATCGCAAAAAGTGACGGAATGGAATAATTTAAATGTTTCCACGGAAACCCGTTGGGTGGAAATATTCAAACACTTTCGCGCCAACAATCTTCAGCATGAAAATTTTTCTATTATTATAGAATATATTTTATGTTTGCCTGCAACAAATGCTCCAGTAGAAAGAGTATTTTCTATTATGAACAAATTGTGGACATCTGAGAAAACCCAGTTACAAATTTCAGTTCTAAAGGCGATGTTGATAATTAAGGTGAACATAAAAAAAACGTGCCAAGAGTTTCATTCTTACTTGAAATCGTCACCAGCTATATTAAAGCAAATTTGTTCTTCTGATAAATATAAATATAACTAAATATTTTGGGTACCTATATTTTGTGATTCGTAACTTTTAGCCAACTAACTTTTTCTGAATAAATATTGAATTCTGAATAATTATTTTTTTATTGACTACCTATGATTTTACCTAAATAAAACCAATGTCCCGTTTTGAGTCAAAAAATAAATGGTCACGTTAATAATGGTCAATCTGACTTATGTACGGTTAGGTATTCTCATGGGCCACTACCTGCTATGTAATACGGCCATCGCTAAATGGCGGTTGTTGTTAAGTCATATCAGATGGCTTAAAGCGGCTTAAAAAATTTAACGCCAGCATACACTACACACGAAATAAAAGTGAGAGAAAAAAATTATTCTTTTATAGAAATTAATTTGACTCATGTTTCATCCAACTTGCATTGATAAATAAAGTGCGGTAACTAGAGCTAAACCTATTTAATCTACTTATTCTTCGATAAGAAGATTACTGGAGCCAGGATATGATGGTTTCTTTTGATAGATACGAAACTGGTTCAAAAGTAATGCCGTGTACACCAGCGTATCTGATAAGTTGTTTCCGTTTTAGAGTTGTTACTTACCGGATGCGGGATCACTAAGCGTACAAGTAGTAACAAAACCTTGGACCTTTTTTGTGGCCTCTCATAATCTTTTAAATCGAAAGTTTAGCTGGTTTCTTAGAATTCTACCTAGATTGTGAAATGTGGTTAAATGTATGTGCATGTTTGTTACGTGCACAAACATTCATTGAATTTAGGTTTAATAATTATGTTCAGAAGACTCATTTGATTTTCCGGAGTAAACTTACTTTTGGTAGAGCTGTTGATAATCAAATATTATTTTGATCCATAATAAATTCTTATTTTATTTTATCACCTACTTCGATAGCCACGAAGCTCTCTTCTTTTCTTTGATCTATTGGTTTTTATTTTATATCAAAACGCAAAGATCAAAACCAACGAAAATGTTTTTTTACTTAAAAATAAATAAATACTTAAATGCGTACGTAACAATGCGATGATAATGACTTATTTTCATAATGACACAACGGGTCAAGGTCGAACCACAATGTCAAGAAAGTTGCTAAGAAGCTTTTAAGTAAACCGTAATATTTTCTTATTTCATTAAGTAGGACTTAATTTTTTTATGATTCACCCTGTCTTTTATGTGTAACATAAATAAATGTATAAAATAAACATAATTTAGCAAGTTAATATAATTTAACTTGGCCTTCAACGTAGAGTTTGATATTTTAAGCACGCAAAAGCCTATCCATGGGTGATACACAGAGAACAGACATGTTAAGACTTGTTGGATCGTGTCTTACTTGACACAAGGCCTTATAGAAATTTGTATAAGTAGTATTAGGTACCTATATAGGGAGATTAGGTTTACTTCTTATCAGAATTTTGCTACATTCAGTTCAAATTCAAATGTATCATAACCATTTTTTGGGTGACTTTCTGGTAGATGAGATCAATGTCTCAGCTGATGTAAAAGAAATAAATATTAAGACTTATCATTTTGAAGAAAATTCTGCTTCCATTCTGTTAATAATGTTGGTTGGTGGTTATTTTAGATATAGGATTTTTCATTCAGCTCAATGATTGTTTACGATTTTTTTGTTATTTATATTACATTTTATTTATTAAATTATGGGATTTATTTGTTTGTTTAAATACAACAGCGCCAATTACATTATTTAAATAATATAAGATACTTAAAAAAGAAAAACAGATATAAAAGAAACATTTGCAATTTTATCACATGCAAGTCGACTCAGCGTATATGTAAACCCTTCCAGTATTCAGAACTTCGGAAAATCTGAGCTGCGGGAGGGTTTACAAGCACGAATTCAAAAAAGTTGCCTTAAACCCTTCCAGTATTCAGAACTTCGGAAAATCTGAGCTGCGCGAGGGTTTACAAGCATGAATTCACAGAAAGTTGCCGTAAACCATTCCGCTATTCAGAGCTACGAACGATCTGGATTCGGGGATGGTTTTCGGTATAATATTTGAAAATTCGTAATAAAAAATGCTTCCTCTACTGAGACCCCAAAAAAATATAGTAGGTAGGTGCGATCTGACATTCGGTAGGGTTTTCTGTGATATGCTACCCGATCTCAGATCGCAAGCAGCACGATGCACAGAAAGAGAGCGATATCATGCGCATTGCTTCGTTGTTTGTTTACATTTTAAATTAATTCTGTTACCGATCTAACACGAAAACATTACAATTACGAATTGTTTTTGTTTATTTTTAGACTTTATATATAAAGTTCATAGTGTTTGAAGCTTCGAATACTGTAGAAAAGAAAGAATGTCTTTCTTAAGTTAATTGCAATTGGTTCCGTACAAAACGGAACCCTTATGGGATCACTCGTGCCTCTGTCTGTCTATCTGTCTGTCCGTCCGTCTGTCAAAGCAATTTTCTCCGAAACGACTAGAATTCAGATGAAATTTGGTAGGATGGCGTAATCCTGTGAACCAAACACAGATGTGTATAAAGTATTTTTTTTTAAATAAAGGTCATTTTTGTTTGGGGTACAAATTGGGAATTTAAAAAAAAAGTTTTGCAAACCTTACTGTGTTATACATATACCAAATGAAAGGACTCGTTATGAGGACCTCAAATATATATTTTTTTGTTATTATTGTAAAATAAATAGTTTTGATTTTATTCATGAAAGAAGACGAAAATTTACCACCTAATCTCCGAAACTACTGAATTTTGAAAAAAAAAACATAAAATGTAGTTCATCGCCTGTAGATTACAACAAAACCTATAAGAATTGGCATTGTTCGGAACCCTCTCCGAGTTCAACTCGTACTTGGCCGGTTTTTTATAATCACATCTTTGAATTCATTATCCTTTATATTATAATTATGTGTTGTTAATATAAATAATTATTTTGTCGTAAGTTTATATCATTCAATTAAATTTTGTTTCGTAATAATTTCTAATAGCTCTTATCGAGCATTTTCTGTTAAATTTTAATTCATATCTATAATTCTAGCTCAGAAGTACTGGCGTTCTGAATACTGGAAGGTTTTTCATATATGCATCCTTATTTTGCTTCTGTAATCCCTCCTGCATTACAGAACTGAAATCAGGGTAGCATTTATGCTAACAAAACAGCCGTTTCATCGCTTAAATGCTCCCGCAGCTCAGATGTATGGAGGTTCTGAATACTGGAAGGGATTACATAAACGCGTCGACTCACATTCACCATTCTCACAAAACAGCAAACAATTCCTGATTAATAGTTTTTTTATTAATTTAAAATATAATTTATTTAAATACTACTACTTATAACAAAATACTACGATGTACATACATACTTACATATTTCTGAAATAACTAATGGCAATAACGCTCCGTCGCGTCGTAACATCATATTTTGGAAGCGGTCGCGATATAAACAGATGGAAATTTCAACACGTGACTAGAGGCGAGTGCCATAAAAAAGGTGCCGATGGGCACATTTAGGTAATAAGGTACCAAAATAAAGAGAAACAACTGACGCAGACCCGAAATCCCAGCAACACCTTGGCAATTTGAAAAGGATTTCTTAGCTTAACTTTTCAACCTGTGCGTACATATACAAAACAAAGAAAATAGGGAATTGATAACCTACAAAAGTTTATTTTTCTTTTTTAGGTATGGCATAACATAAGACTCTAAAAAATAGTAAAACTACCATTATACTTCAACAATTCCAATTATGTTTAAAATACTAACCACTAAGCTCTGGGAATGCTGTGGCCAAAACACAATTTGCCCAAATATTTTTAATATGTTAGTTTAGTATGTGGCCTTTGCATTGCAGCGTTAGTTGGTTAAAATGCTGCTCGAATTTTCTGCAAACGGGGTTGGTTTAATTTGGCAGCTTATCTTCTAGGTATAACTGTTGTACTAAAATGTTGTGTTTAAAATAATCTAATCAGACAACGTCTTCTAAAAATCTATCTGAATTAGTTAATTAATGAAAAATTCTAACTATAATTCAAGAAGTGTGGTATTCTACGTTTTAATTAACTGTCGGTTGAACAGAGCGACGAATAAATTTGATTAAACTAATAAATCAATGCACATCTTCCACCATATTGTTTTAATTTAAATAGGTCGCTCGCTTATCTACGTATATCTCTGTCTGTATTTTAATCTTGCTAGTTAAATTTGACCCACTTACGTGATTCAATTGAGCTGGAGTTTAGCATACATAGGAATGTAAAAAAAGATAACTATGCAATATTATTACGTCGAGCTGATTTGATAATGAAGCCGCGAAAACTCGTAAAAATTTGTAATAAAACAGAGCAATTTTATCGACTTAGTTACCCGAACGAGAGTTATTTAATTTCTTATACTTGTTAGAGTAGCGAGATCTATACAAAGGAGAAAACTAATTTATTTTCTGTCATTGATACGATGCAAAAGTAAGTGAACAAGTTTTGCATTCGATTCCATTCCAGTTTCAATTTTCACATTTATCAAAGTAATGTGTGAGAAAAGTGAAAAGTCACGGAATGGTGTTCACGTATGTCATTAAATACAGGCACTCTCATACAGGAAAATGCAAATGGCTATCGCAATTCCACGGCGCGGCGAGGGCGGGTTAGTCTATGCTTTTTAATTTACAGAGTGCCGCCATTATCTGCCGTTATCGCACAGTTGCCCTGCGATCTAAAATACGTTGGGTGTACCGTATTTCGATATTACACCTCCTTATTACAATTTTTTCGACAAAGTACAACAACGACATTATAAATTTAAATTTTTCCAAAAGCTAATACAGTACGGAATACAGTCAAATTAAATTGTTCTTTCTTCGCTTCTTCGGTAATGGGTTAAAAGCATCGAGGCATGAACAAAAAAGCATGTACAAAAAATACAATCAAAGTTACTAGACAAGCTAAGTGTAATACAAAAATATAATAATTCTTTGCAAAGGCTATAGTAGTAGTAAAAAACCGGCTAAAAGTAAGTCAAACTCGCGCACTAGGTTCCGTACACGGAACACATCATATAGCCCTAACTAAAAGACCAACTATTTTCAAAAACAAACTTAATTTTGCAGATCGATGTAACACTTTTTTACACTTCCAAAAACTTATTTACAATTTTCAGATTAATTCCTGTACAAACACTGTTAGACCTTGCTTTTTGCCAAATTTCTTATTTTTAGGTCAACGAGAAGTATAGGCTTTGATTCCTGCCTTAGATCACAAAATATGCGAAAATTCGCAACATTTATGGTAATATCTTCTGATTACCTTTTGATCAGAACGAGACCGTGAATCTAAGTATTTGATATTTTCAACTTAATACTTTTAATTAATCGTTCCTGAGAAAAAAAATGTTTACCTTTGTTTAAGAAATAAACGAATTCCGTCATTCGTTTATTTCTTAAACAAAGGTACATAGGTTTAATGTGGTTATGAACTCCAATTACTTAAAAGTGAAGTACACCTGTATCAGGAGGTCACGCTCTTCCATAGCCAATCATAATAATAAAGGTACCAAAGTGATCTTATAAGGGTACCGTTTTTGCCTTTTGTGGTACGAAACCCTAAAAAAAGACTTAGGTACGTCAACTTGTCGAGTTGAAGTCTTTTTGTTTCTTTTTACTTGGATCATCGTAGAAAGTGTTTGCGTTCAGGGAAGAAGGCTGTTTGCTTGTTTGTGTGTCTTAAAACGAGATGTTACTACTTTTTTCTCAAAACAGTTTCAGTTTCGACTTATATATGATTTTCTGTTAACCATATTTTGCCAGCGTCATTCTAAGATCGTGGGTTATTTTTTTGCTTTCTGTGAATTTAAGAATTTTGAATTTTCAATTGTGGTTAAAATTTTATAGTAAATCGCCTCTTAAATTTAATAGTAGATATGTATGTGCGTATGTCTAAACTATACGTAAAGGCTATAAATTTTGAATAAACCAATGTAACAGATCGAATAATACTGGCATAATTCCTCTAATGTGGCATTAACTAATTTTGATTGTGGTAAATGCCTTTGAGCAAATAAACCTCGTTGTTATAACAGTTCTAGTCTACAGATTTTCCGTTTGAATTACCACAAATGTACGTAGCCAATTACGCTTGTGGCGTGAAAGTTTACAAATGAACGAATTATAGCACAAACATGTCCAACTTTCGCATTTTACAACAATAAAATTATCAACAAGCTGCTGTCATTCGCACTAGTAAAATTATTACACAAATAAAAAGGTTACGTCAAAATTAGCTTTGAAAACTTTTGTTAACAACAGACCACTCAATGCATTCACCTGGGCTTATTCTTTGCCTGGGTGGTCAGTTAGGGATGTGGCCGTTTGGGTTTTTCTTCGGTTGAGGGGAAAATGGACGTTCAGATATAGTACCTACTAAAAGATCGAAATTAAAAAATATATAGCTGATCAGAAAATGGAAGTTAATAAATTTGTAAGTAGAGTGCGTTTCATCTTATGGTTCAGTTCAGTTCAGTAGAACTTATATTATTATTTATTTCCTGGATAAACAAACAGAAATACTTTTTATAACTATAATTTTCGTAAAACGCTATACCTAAACGTTATAAGCAAAGACTCGTACGAAGCCGAATGTACAACTAGTTTATAATATTAATTTTACTGCAAACATGACGCCAAATCAAAAACTTATGTCAAAAAAAAAATATTCAAGAAAATTATATAGATGTCTCAACCAAAAATTGCTTGTTTTTATGACACAATTAGGAATGAAAAAATATAAAACTTTAGGGTTAACTTTAGAATAATACCCAATCTCTGTTTTTTTAAATCATCTATTTATTTCAGGATATTATTTTTCCTAAACACGTAAATATTCAGAACAGTGTGCGGACAGTGACCACCGGAAGATGCTCATAATCATCAAATTGGGCAGACCGTTTCTATTAATTACTTGTGTTACACTAGTTAAGAAGCCTGAGAAAAATATTTAATTATTTTTAAATTAAAGAGTTACTCAGCAGTTTATGAAGTCAATTGGTATATTGGTAAGAAGATAATCTATTCGATGGTTTTAAACAGATTCGTAAACGATCACCGGTGGGTTTGAATTTTTTATGTCAAACCTAACGAACCTATGAATAAATTGAGATTTTGAATTCTGGAATCTATTTCGTTGGACTTGGATCCTACTTTTTGATCCACTGTGAAAGATGGACTTCAGAAATGACAAATGACGGAGAAATCTGTGATCACGGTCATTTTCATTTTGAACTCTGTTTTGACACTCACTTCTTGACAGTAGCTGGCAAAATCTTCTAAAAATATTATTAGGTAAGTACATAAATTTTTACCTACTGACTATTTCCTGCGGCTTCACCCGCGTAATTTATACACCAAAACCATTCTCGAGACCAGTCCTGTCTACGGTTGAAAACCGCGTGAAAATCCGTTCAGTTGATTTTAAGTTTATCGCGAAGAAACAGACGCGGTGGGGGACTTTGTTTAAATGTAGCGATATCATAATTTATCAAAATTTATTTTGAATCCATACCTATTTAAGAAATGTAAACATAATGAACATTTCTCATAAATAGTTCCGTACGATATTGGTTCCGTTATGTCGAACAAACAAATAAGTATGTTTATTTTACAGTAAAAGAAACTTCAGCCATATGAATCTATGACATAAGAAAAATAGACAGTTAGCGTACTAACCTAACTAACGAATTAGAAGTAAAATCAAACATTCGGTCATGTTTTCGTGCCTGTTTCTGTTATTGCAGCTTTCTTTTCGACAGATGTTTGGACATCATCCATCTGGTGAGATGTTATAGAAAGTAAATTTCTAAGCATTTATTTACACTTTATATTGAACAAGATACATTTGTACACAATGATCTACCAGTCTACCTTAGGGTCATGCAGAGAACACTAAGTGGGTGCAAATATGTGAGCGAACTTACATAATTTTTCAAATCAAATTACTAGCTGCAACCGGGGTGTAATTTTTCGCCCCGGGTGTAGCAGGTATTATTCTACTCGTGTACCAAAGACACAAATAGAACAGTCCTGGTTGGACTATCATTAGAATCTGTTCTGTAGATTTACACGTATAACCAACATCTAATGATCCAAGCTAAATTAAATAAATTAGTAAGATCAAATAGTGTAAGTAGGACCTTACCGATTTTTGATGCATCAGTGACTTCTATTGGGTCACTGGTGTCCATGGACTGCAGTGTCGGCTTACCATCAGGCATTCTATAATAACAAAAAAAAAATCATAGCATAGTATACTCATACCAATTAACAATTTTTCGTTTTAGTGCTTCAAAAGCTTTTTTCTTGTGCAAATACAAATAAAAAATACCTTTGAATAATTTTAAAATAAGAAAAAAGTAATTTTACTATTTGATTATGAATTAAGTCTAACAAAAGCCCTCAATTTTTATGATTAAATATTTTATCTCGTTGTGTTATCTCAGTTTTTACTGTAATTTTTGATTACATAATATGTTCTGCTAGCAAGGCACTTCTTTATAGACAGATTATTACTAAATTGCTTTACTTAAAAATAATTAAAATTAGTAGTGAACCATACTGATATCGTGTTCTAAGAAACACCTGCTAAAGCCATATGCTGCAATTTAATTAAATTATAAAGCTCGAAGCCATATAAGGGATGCATGGAGAGTCACGCGTCGCCAGTGCCAATAGCCAGGTGTACGACCGACAACAGCTGACGGCGGCACATGGCGGCCGCGCCAGCCGCGTGCCAATACTAGTTTGATAATTGCACATTATCTACCCTACTAGGTATAAGATGCAGCATCCCTTGAGCGGTGTAATTTTTTAAGAAGAATCGGTAAAACTAAAACTGGCAGGTATGGCTGAGTTAGATACGATGCTTTTCGATGCTAAGGATAATTTAACATTTATCGACAATAATCCATATTGATAAAAGTGAAAGTGTCTTTATTTTTTATCCTTATTCAATGGAGCAATGACTTGATGTGATTTTTGTGTGGATGTGGAGATAGTTGGAGGGCTGGAGAGTGACAGACATAGGCATCGAGATATTATGTTACGTAATAGTTGTATTTCGATGGACATAGGCTAATATATGCCACGGGCCGGCCCGCTGGTATACAGCTAGTAAGTTTGAACATGTTTTTGTAATTACGAAGTTTAGTAAATTAATAGAAAACCTAGATAGCTAGATATAATACATATTTATTTAGTAAAATCATCATACTAAGTATTCATAGAAATTACGTACTCTTTCATTCAAATTACAAAAATAAGTAGGGTGGCAAGTAACTAAATTGTATACTTTAACCGCCATTCACATTAATCTTTCGTTTTGTATAACGAGCATGTTTAATGCAAATTTCAAAATGTCTTTTCACGATTCATTTGTCTCATTCGCTGTCCATTCATAGAAGTTATGAATGAAATCGTCGTATTCATTGTACTACATCCTGTGTTATTGTCAGCGTATACCTGCTTTCCTTTTAGATCTATAATTAGTTACTACCTGACGTGACGGCGGCGGGTCCGACGTGAGCACTACAAAAATATATTGTGTGGCGTGTAACAATTGAGGCGCTTTGCGTGCCGCAGCCGAGCCAACCGGCATTGAAACCCCTCGTCCTATATTCGAACTATTGCCTGTCGCCGTCACCCCGCCGCTGCCGGCTCAGGTATTTATGAATGAACGTGATGCCTTCCTGAGAAGGATATCGGGCCGGCGGCGGCCTGACAGGCAGGTAGAAAATTATACTTTTGGAATTCTTTCAACAGTTCACTTCGAGAGGGACTCAACTCCCGACCAGCCGCCGTGCAGCCGCAGAGCGGGGCGAGGGGAGCCCGCGCGCATGCGTTCAGCTCTGTGTATAGGGGAGACGATACCTTCTCTCAGTTCGTAAACTGCCGTGGCCGACTCGCACCGTGTCGCCATGGTTGCCTGGACAACTTTCTCGATTAGTGATGTGATTCGATACAGAAGCGTAGTCGTGACGCACTGTTGAACATTGGATTTTCTTGACTTCATGGATTGTCCTAAGGATTTATTGTGAATTTCGTGCAGTGATATGTGAATAATCAAAACGAAAACATTTAACAAAATGAAGTGGTTTATTATACTAATAACTGTGACAGTGTGGCAAACTACATTGGCTGGCTTAACGCCCCCAGGAGCTTGTCCCGTGGTGTGTGAGTGTATATGGAAGGCTGGCAAGCAAGCCGCGGAATGCATACAACGTGCATTAATCACCGTGCCGGAGAAGGTTGATCCTGCCACGCAGCTATTGGATTTATCCGGAAACAATCTACAAATACTTCCGCAAGAAGTTTTTGTTCGTGTAGGACTTGTAAATTTGCAAAGAATATATTTAAAGAGATGTAGTATAGGCCAAATACATGAACGAGCATTTAAAGATCTTACAAATTTAGTGGAATTAGATCTCACCAAAAATTTACTTACTCAAATCCCTACGGATACTTTTAAAGAAGTCCCATTTTTGAGAGACCTGATACTGGCTCAAAATCCAATACGGACAATTCACTCAGATGCTTTGAGCAATCTTGACAGTTTAGTGAAACTTGATTTATCTGGATGCGAAATCAGAGAAATTGCTCCAGATGCATTTAGAACTGTTCTAGCTTTGCATAATCTAAAATTGAATCAGAACAAGCTTAGAGAGTTACCCTTGGAATCATTAGAGAAAATACATGATCTGAAAACTATCGATTTTTCTGATAACTCGCTGGTTTGTGATTGCCGATTGAGAGACCTTAAGATATGGCTTATCAAAAAGAAACTAACTCCCACTTCGATGTGTTCAGCTCCAAAACGATTGGCAAATCGCATGTTTACAGAGTTAACAATTGAGGATTTTGCATGTAAACCTGAAATCTTACCCGTGAGCAGATACATAGAGGCTGAAGTAGGATCAAATGCAACGATTGTTTGTAAAGCAGAAGCTATACCTAGTCCAACTATTAATTGGTACTGGAATGGGAATTTACTTGTAAATGGAACGTTTTTTAATTCTCACCAAAAGATTTATATCTTTGATGAAGGAGATGCTAAAAAGAAATCGTCTTTGGTTCTCACCAACTCGCATAACACAGATTCGAGTGAATTTTATTGTGTCGCCAAAAACAAAGCAGGTAGTGCTGAAGTTAACTTTACTGTACATATAACGCAAGAGCCCGCGGGAATGGCATCATTGGGAAGCACTCAAATAGCAAGTTTGGGAGCGGCATTGTTTTTGGTTTTCGTAATCATTGCTTTGGTGCTGCTCGTTACATTTATCCGGTTGCGACCAGCGCCTGTTTGCGAGAGTAAAGCCCCAAATACTTTGGATCGTGTCGTGTCCGGCAACGAAGTGCACCCAACGGCTGACGATAGACCACATGTTGCCGTGCTAACAGATAGACGAGAATCTCCGAGCTACATAGATCCCAAATGTAATCCAGTGTCTAAACCTCCACGAGTGAATGAAATACCCTATTCGACATATCACTACGAAGGACGTGGAAGTGTTGTTACAGCCGGTGGGGTGGTAGTGTCACCAACAGTGTCTGCGACTATCGATCCTGATCTTATCAATGACACGAGACCAGATAGCGGCCCGCGACCAGAAAGCGGTGAGTACGCACGCGAGGCTTCCGATTCGTTGTACCCGTCAGGTTTATGGGAACAAATGAAAATAAATCAAACGGGCAATCTTTCACATGCTGTAAGCTCAGCCATTCCCGCATTTTACTCTGACAGGACCCCGATCATAGAGAATTATAGCGTAGATGGGTCACAAGAAAATCTAGGATTTACCAGCCGAACATTTCCGCGATCCCACATCGCTGCCGCGTCGCTGCAGGCAGCTCCAGCAGAAGGCCCGTACCCCGCAGACTACGGCCTGCCGGTGGGCGCGCGCACGCTGCGCGTCTGGCAGCGCGCGCCTCCCGTGCTGCCTCCAGTGTCAGCCCTCAAACGTGTCCTAACCATTACGAGGCCGATCAGCGATGACGGCTTCCAGGATGGCTGTGCTACTGATGTTTAGACTGTTCTATAGCCACTACATATCCTAACGATGTCCCACTGTATAATATAGATATATAAGATAGGATGCATTTATATACGTACGATATTATATATATTATGTAGGTATATAATATATACCTACACGGGTTGTTAGTATAGTATTTTTTGTAATATATTATTTATTTAGGTAGAGATTGGACGGAAGGTTTAATTGGACCCAAATGTGAAGAGTCCGCGACTGATTAGTTTGAAGGATATAAGTGTAAGTTGTATAAGATACGGAATGGTATTAATGAATGATCGCCAAATTATTATAATATTGAAAACTGTTGATTTGTTCACATAGGTGTTATAATTAATAATAATATGAGTATTTACAGTGTAAGCCACATGTGTTAATAAAATACTATCCGACGATGTTCAAATCCCTTCACAAAGTACTGTAAATTAATGAAATATACCTATAACTATTAATGTAATCTACTGTCGATGTTACTTGATGTACAACCTGGATGTTTAATACTTATGTTTTGAGAAAATGAACATTGAAATTAATGATCGTGAAAGAAAACAAATATAAACGGCGATTGTGAAAACTTAATTTTGTTTTAATTACTTAATAAAACATCCACCTCATTCATAATAATTCTCATCACCGTGCATCTACGGCTCAGATCTACTTTAATTGGTATCCAACAACCAATCACTACGCCGTGTCATTGTAATACCACTTACCTATATCAACTTTCATAACACCCATCACATATATTCAAATTGGCAAAAGGTCAAACTGAAACCTTTGTCAAACTCATCCCTCGTAACTCTATTAATAGTAAAAACATATCCTCACATCTATATCAGCTCCAAGATGGACTATACCTATATTATTTTCTGGATAAACCTTTGTTAAAGTGGCGGCCCTGCATGCTACTACGTTGTTGACTGTACCTAGTAGTCAAATTTCATCAAACAATCAATACCAAACATTATTTATTATTCAACTAGTCAAGAAAATGTTTAAATACTTTGAAATGTGTTTATTATGAACTTGGAAAAAATAAGAACTTCATAAGAATAGCATAGGTTAGAAGATCTACGACTTCAACTTATGATTAATCTATGGTGTATATATATTATTTTCATTACTCATACTATGAAAGTAAGTCTGAAGTTGCCTGAGGAGCGTGGAGAAAGTAATACTTTTCAACCCTAGGGAGAATCGTTTTCAACTGACAGCTGTCAAATTATTTAAAAAAAACTAGTTCTATTTTCACATTATTCTATTGAACCATATTCCAATTTCCTATACAGCCATTCGACATATTATGTAAAATTGAAATAACATGAAGTTAAAGAATATATTTTTTTATTATTTTTTCAATGATGGAACCAAATGAAAAAAATCTATATATTTTCTATATATAGTTTTATCTATATAGTTGGTCGGCCACAGAAAAAAAAATATGCTGGAAGCTAAATCCGTAATCCGATCATTTTTTTTTTCAAGTTTAGCGTTTTGTTTATGCTTCCGTATAATTCACTCATCATTTCTTTAGCTAATTCATGTTTTTATTTTTACTTTCCTTGTATTCGTAAAGAAAAGCACAGTGTTTACTTCGGGTGAAAGACTTTTTAAGTCCCTCGAACTATTGGCGCCCTCGCTATCGTAGCATCTCATAATGCCAACTGCGCCAAACCCCGTCTTGGGATGGGACCTAGAAAAGTTACTTTCACCCACTCGTTAACAATGTACTATTTAACTTCTCTTTTATTTAAATCTATCCCATTTACGATATTAAACAATAGTTTTAAGGTCTCTCCTCACTAGCTCTTCGGGTCCAAGTTCATTGACTAGGCCCTGATTTCAATTATCAAGGTCTTCGCATTAAGTACACAAATCCAGGGGTCATTTTCTTTTCAATCTTGAAAATACTATTCTCGATATCATAAGACCTACTGCTAGCTCGTTGCCGTTGGCATGGTTCAATAATCGGTCCTTATACATAGGCATTTATGGTGTATATAGTTTGGGAAAACGTGATACAAAATCATTTTTCAGTATATATATCCTCATTTTCAGATTGACCTTTGTCTTGGATGTCTATGCAGCTATATAAGTGTATTTGTTATAAAATATAGTATCGTTGGGTTAGTATCCCATATCACAAGTCTCGGACTTATTTTGGGACTAAACTCAATCTGTGTGAATTTGTCCGTATATATTTATTTATTTATTTTTGTGTCCATTGTACTTTTGTGTCGAAAGAATATTGTGAGCTGGGCACGTGGGCGGAACAGACCTCGAGTTTGTGTGCATCGAAGTCAAGATTATTACGAGTATATATGTTTTACGTGCTTTAATCCGCGACTTTACCGCCGAAGCGGCATATTAACATGAAACCTGCGCCAGTTTTTAGGTTACATGCTAAAGGTTTCTAGCAGGTAATAACTAAAAAATTGGATTAAATTCCATTTAGTATTTTTGCATGATGCGAGTACAGAAATACGCGGGCAAATATAAAAAAATTGTCTTTTTTTGGCCCTATTAAACCCCTCTTTTATATTTCCTTAAATACGTGCATATACAAGTTACAGTTTTTCATGAATCTTAGATGAAAAATGTAAAAGTTAGGTACATAAAGAATTACAATAATAATAATAATCTTATCGTGTTTGTATTCCAATTTTTCAGGATTTTTATATAGAAGTTCTGTTTGTGTTGCGAATTTTAAAGTTTGAAAAATGAAAATTTGTTTTAGTGGTTTTAGTTTATTCTTACTGTATACTTTTGCTGTCTATTAAAAAAAATAAAAAAGTTGTCATTTCATAGTCGTATCGTAACAATTAAATATTTAAAATTAAAGTAAAAGTGCGGTGAGTTATGTAAAATGATACCTAGCTACGTCTATGTCCCGATTAACTACATACATAATATTACTAGGTAGGTAAAAGTGTTATATATAAAAATGTCTAATGTAATTGGCATGTACGAATATGATTCTTTGAATAATAAATATTAGACGTCCAGTACAATCACAGGCCAAAAGGTAAGTAGTGGTATTCGATAATATAAAACTTGAGTAAACGAACAACAAAACAAAATATTCGTAGAATCCATCCTCTAAGCCCAGCCATTGTGAATGATCCAGCGAAGGCTCGACATAAAAAAGGCACCTTCCAACAGACCGGTGAAAAACCGGTTAGCGTTGTCTCATTTCCGTTCAATTCAATGCGTTTTTTTTAAGAAAAAAATACCACCGAGTTCAATGCCAGTCGTGCCTTTCAAGCAGTGAATTTATTTGTCAACTTATTGTGCCCTATAATTTTCTACGTTATTTATTTTGAGTTTGAATAAAACTCCATATTTAGTTTTAACTGACATGATGTTCAATAAATCACATCATATTTCATCAGCCGAAATATAAATCTAATGATTTAAGTATTTATTTATGTATGTTTGTGTATTTTTTATTTCCCTAATATGGAACTAGGAGGGGGAACTTTTACCCAGCCGTGGGACATAAATAGCTATATAAATAAAAACATAAAAACATTATTGCCATTACCAATTTAGAAGTGTGCCAACTTTTTTTTCTCATCAGTTTGCATTAAATTACAAACTTGAAGCATATAGGTATATTCAACTAAAATAGACATTAAATAAAGAAAGATTTTCTTTTGCCAAAATGTGGTTCGATTTTCAGCCATCTTTGAACAATGTTGAGGCACGATCCTGAATAAAAATTGTGTCATGCGTTGCGAAAGCTCTCCAAAGCCCGAATTTTGCCAAATTTATTTTGTGTCAATCCTGATTGATTGGTCCGCATTTAACATGATTTTTCTATATTTTTGTGGAACGCAAAAAAGTTATGAAAGGATTGACTATATATTATGTCAAGTTACTTTGAAATGTTGTTAAAAGCCTTTTGTAAGATTGAAAGATCCTTTAATCTCTGATATTAACTAGTATACTTACCTCTAATTGTGCCAAGAGGCAGCGGCGGCCTTAGGGGGTGGCGAACGGGGCAATCGCCCGGGGCCTCGCTCTTTCAGGGCCTCGCGCAACAACCCAAGATAATTTTAAAAATATAGATTTTGTCGCCTACAGTCATAGAAACATTGTTAGTTCTTGCTTTGGGATTTCACCTAAATTTCACTAACAAGTTGGCACAAATTGTTTTGAATGAGCAAGTCCCAACTGTTACAAAGCAACAAAAAAACAACCTTTTTTTCATGATTAGATCTTTGCATAACTGCAATTGCACTCTCAGTCCTTTGTTTTATGTTTTGGTTTACAGTTCTTTTACCAAACAGATGTTGTACAGATGCTACTTAATAGTTATCTATTGGAAGTGATTTATTGAATTTGAATAGGGATGCGTCTACATCGATTTTTGCTGGCAAAGGAAAGGACTCTGACACTGAAACATTAATGCTTGGTTGAACGCGATAGATATCTTTCAATTTTAGTGAATATTACGTTCGTTTAGTATTAAAAGTATTAAATGAGCTGGAAAAGTGTAAATTATAGTACTTATTTGAAGTAATTATAAACAATTTTTATGGCATTGTCGACAATGTGCACGCGAGCTGCCATCCTAGGTTTGAGGTTGAGAGCATATTTGGTTTTATGTATAATATAAAAAGTTGGAAATCAGTGATAGTGAACTTTTGAAGCAATGCAATGACTTGCAAATATCTATGACAGTCGGAGAATCATGTGATATTGATGGACATGAATTGTACGAAGAAGTGAATATGTCTGGGTGTTATCTCGGTGCTGAAATACATAATAGAAAAAAATAATCGAAGTTTACCCCACTATCGAAATAGTTCTGAGAATTATTGCCACCACACTAGAGGTGCGCAATATATATCTTTCAAAAGAAAGAGAGATATATATCTTTTCATCTCAAAGATTCATTTCACTCATTTATATATTTATCATTTAGCGCAGTAGGTGAGCGGTGAAACAAATGAGTGAATAAATCATTTATTTGTAACTATATCATCATATGACTCGATTCATATCTTAAATAGAGCCAAAATAATAGTGAGTTATTGAGTTACGTTGTGAGCATATTACGCGTTCTTTTTTGGTTTTCAACATTTTTGTGATTTAGAGCTGATTTTACCTAAGTATCTATTATTAATTATAATAGGTTATCTACAAAACAATTACAAAATTAGAACGACACATTTTCACTTTAATAAACTTTGCGAAAACTAAACAAAAAACAAACAAAACAATACCTATGAGCATTTCATTTCACCGTATTATAATGTTTACGCGCCCGCGGTAACGAAATTAAACTCTATTCTAATGGCGCAACGGCTAAAAGTTGTTTGTGCTCACACCGAACACTTATATATAATTGAAACACAAGTGATATAAAGATATAATCACTCTTTTGGAATGATATATATATCTTTCTTATCTTTCTTTTGCGAGCTACACCACACCTGTTACAGTAGCGTCTGCAGAAAGGAGTTTTTTGAGGCTTAAAATTATTAAAACATATTTGAAGAATTCGATTGCTGTTCTCTCAATCGAAAATGACGTAGCGCATTCGTTAGATTATTGTGCTTTAATTAAAGAACCGCAGAAAAATAGGAAAATAGGAATAGGAAAATCACAAACATCAATTTTAAAATTTATAATGTCTGTATTTGTTAATTTTGTAAATCTTTTAATATAAAAAAATTTAAACTCAAATTTTATTTATTTGTATAACTTTAGCATTTCTCGTCAAACATGACAAATACCTAAACAAAACAACCCGATCTACTTTCGCCTCACATATTTTTCGCGAAGGACAAAGGGCCTCGCAAAGATCTGCCGCCCGGAGCCTCGCAATAGGTAAGGCCGCCGCTGCCAAGAGGAACTATGTTATTTGGCAACAGCATCAAGAACGTACCTCGTAGGAGAACGTACCTCTTAGGAGAATGTACTTACCTCTCGTACTGTGGGGGAATATAATATTGAGCTGATTTACGATCCATATAAATCTGAATAGAAGCCTCAGATCTCCGAGTCTACTGCCACTGCCACACTGAACTCGTTTGGACCTGCAACAGACCGGATGCATGTCGTCGCTATGCAAGGCGTGTATTCACTGTTCACTGGCATTCCATTCCAAAACCCTCCACTATCATTCACGAAAATACTACAAATACAACGGAATCTGTCCAATTAACGTAATTTGAGCAATGCAATTAATATAATTTCATCTCATTGCGTCATTACAATGCATCGATAATTTAAAGTCGATATAATAATAATAGAGTAATACAAGTATATATAGGGGTGTTGGGATGGTATAATTGGATTAATGGTGATTCAGGCTAATTTCGTCCAAATTGATTTCCAAAGCAATTTGGTAAATCGAGTGGGCGCTGCGCTCGCCTAAGTGATGAGCTTTATTGCACACTCGTATATTTCGCTTTGTGCTGAAATAGGAGAAATGTAATCATTTCCCGATTAATCTAGTGATAAATCTTTAGGTGTTCATGTACTTGTACTAGCCTGTGCCCGCGACTTCTTCCGCAGGTAATGTTTACTATGATTACTATTGTTTATATCTCGGGTTCTAAGCCAAAGTCAAAGTCAATTTTTTTTATTGAAACTTGGCCTTCAAAGAAGGCTCTTTTTCACGTCCATAACTAATTATTTAATCATAATATATTATGTCTCAAAGCTACAAACTACTAGCATTTCGGAACGACCACTGCTGAGAAGAAATGCCGGAAGAAACTCATGAAACAGTCTTGGTCGCTAGCAGCGGGGCGTATTAAGATGAAACTTACGCTAGCTTTTAAGTTAGACCTTCAACAATACAACAGTGAAAACCGCATCAAATTTGGACCAATAGTTTTTTCGATATGCGCGTACAAACATACAGACAGAAAGACAAACAGTTATTTTCTTAAATATCTTCTTGTACAGACCAGTTACAGTTTTATTTACATGTATATTGATTAATTGATGGTATTGATTGATCATAAATATCTTGTAAATGTACAGACACAGACCAGTTACAGTTTTATTATTTTGTGTATTGAGCTTTATTGCACACTCGTATATTGAGTATTTCTACAGATGGACTAATGTAATCTTAAAGTATTAACCTAGTGATAAATCTTTAGGTGTTCATGTACTTGTACTAGCCTGTGCCCGCGACTTCTTCCGCAGGTAACTATGATTACTATTGTTTATATCTCGGGTAATCTATAGCCATATAAGTCAAAGTCAAAATATTTTTATTGAAACTTGGCCTTCAAAGTATTTTTGACTGAAATCGATAGAGGGACACTTATTTAATCAAGAATAATATGTCTCAAAGCTACAAACTACTAGCATTTCGGAATTTCTTGTCTGTCTGAGAAGAAATGCCGAAAGAAACTCATGAAACAGTCTTGGTCACGCAAAAAGCTACTGGACGGTATTGAGATGAAACTTACGCTAGCTTTTAAGCTATTAGACCTTCAACATATACAACAATTGATTTTGAAAAACTGGAACACCTGATTAAATTTGGACCTTAATAGTTTTTCGATATGCAGCTACAAACTATACAGACAGAAAGACAAACAGTGCCTTAACAAAAGTCTTGTTCAGACCTGATGAGCAGTTTTCTGATGACATGTATATTGATTAATTGATGGTATTGATTGATCATAAATATCTTGTATGTACAGACACAGACCAGTTACAGTTTTATTATTTTGTGTATTGATTTATTGACGATTTGAGTATTTCTACAGATGGACTAAGTTCTTAAAGTATTAACCGTGTATGTGTATGTTTCGTTGGCCATGTCCATCAAAATAATATTTTTTCAAACTGGTAATCTATACATATAATAAAACAGTAAAAATATTTTGTCTGTACATTTTGTATTTTTGACTGAAATGGATAATAGAAAGCAAAAAACATTTTTTTGAATTTCTTGTCTGTCTGTCTGTATGTATGTACGCGTTTCACGCAAAAACTACTGGACGGTTTTGAATGAAACTTTTTTTGTTGTATAGCTATTAAGCCTGGGCAACATATAGGCTATAATTGATTTTGAAAACTGGAACACCTGATTAAGAACCTTAACAGAGCAGCTAAACTATAAGAAATATGGAAATGGTGCCTTAACAAAAGTCGTTCAACCTGATGAGCATTTTCTGATGACGTATAAAAATTGAAGATCTGGAACATCTGATGAAGAACTGCGAGAGACCAGCTACACTATAACATATATGGAAATGGCGCCTTATTAAAAGTCGTTCAACCTGATGAGCATTTTCTGCTGACGTATAAAAATTGAAGATCTGGAACATCTGATGAAAAGCTCCAAGAGAGATTTTTCATCTAAGCAAAACTCACGCGGGCGAAGCCGCGGGTGAAACCACGCGGGCGACAGCTAGTAACATATATTTACAAATCGCCAACTAAAATACTGAGTAACTACTTTTTTATTATTAACTACTTATCAGACTTTTTTACTTTGTTTCGGTTCGTTTATCATTATCACACCAACTGGACAATTATGTCATGTGTCTCAAAATCCTGATACGTTTTTCCTGTTGCGTTGTTTACTCTATGGATTATGTTATACAACGTCGTAATTACGTAAGTTAATAAGATCCAGCATTGTGGAAGTAATAAGCTCATGTCCAATATCTTGTCATTCATGGAAAAATAATACTCTGATAAACTTGTATTAAGCCGACGCAAACAGAGGGGTATTATAAGTTACGTCTGTGGGATGTCGGTCTGTCTATGGCATTGTAGCTCCCAAATGGATGAACTGATTTTGAGAGTGTTTTGAGCCATGATTTAAAAATCAGATTATCCGATTTGGAGAAATCAGCATTTTTTCGGGGAATTTTGTGTAATAAAAAAAAAAATTTTGAATTTAGACTTGCTGTGCCCCATGGCTCCTCCTGCGACGGTGGTCCTGCGTAACGTACCGTCAGCTGCATGTTATGTATCCAGTACAGACATCTATGTGGCGGTAATAGTGGCGAATTTACTATGAACTTGGGTAAGTAGTAAGTTTTCTTGACTGTACAACTGTAGATGCGTCAAGCCAAATTAAGACATGATTTATGAGTGCAAGGAATTTGTCAAAGTATATTTTACACCAGCAGAATACTGCTCAAAACATACTATCCATTATATTTATTTTAACAGTCTTGTTTTTACAAAAAAAAAACTAACTAGAACTAACTAGAATTAAAAGAAACTTAAAAAGACTAGACTAAAAGATGTCCGTTTTCTAGATGTGAGGACCTGTAAATGACTATATGGTTTTAAGTTGTTATCTATAGAACCTATAAGAAAGTTGTTTGGTCTTCCATGTAAATAAAAATAAAATAAAATAAATAAATAAATAAAACTAGTCATTTCTATAAACTAAGTATTACGACGGCGAACGGGTGAGAAAATCAGCTTGCGCCGTTCCTCTTTACAATAAATTATGTAAACGAAAAATCAATCAATTGACAACCGGCTTGCGCCCCCTAGGTGCCTGTGCCAGGATGCCACAAATGCCTCTGGTTATAGCGATAAATTAGATAGAAAATTTGGTTAGAAATACCAAATTTTCTACATCTATTAATATCACTGAAAGTAGATTTTGAAATCTTCTTTCGTAAATTAAGGAAACTTGTTATATTTACTTATAGTATAAACTAGCTGTTGCCCGCGGCTTCGCCCGCGTAATTTTCGCTTAGATGAAAAATCTTATTGTGTTCCAAACTGTAGTAACCTAAACTCTAGTACCTACTCAAAATTTGAGCTATTTGGTTATCCTGTGTCCCACGGGAATATATTAGGTAGGTACTCGTAGTACAGTCGCGGTGTTAAAATGAATCAAAAGTGCTATATCAT
Organism: Ephestia elutella; assembly: GCA_018467065.1. NCBI lineage: Eukaryota > Metazoa > Arthropoda > Insecta > Lepidoptera > Pyralidae > Ephestia > Ephestia elutella. The sequence continues at coordinate 8,354,614 of CM031575.1, forward strand.
TCAATAAACGATCTTCATCTGCTCGTTATCTACAATTTCCGTGTACCACACCACCACTCCCACCCCGAGACCCTCTTTGTCCTATCCCTTATTCTGTCTGTCTATTCATACTACGTCAGTAGAAAATGCTCATCAGGTTGAACGACTTTTGCTAAGGTCCCATTTCCATTTATTTTATAGAGTAGCTGGTCTCTTAGAGAATCATCAGATGTTCCATAATCTTCAATTTTCATACGTCAGCAGAAAATGCTCATCAGGTTGAACGACTTTTTGTTAAGGCGCATTTTCCATATATGTAATGGTGTAGCTGGTCTCTTGAAATTTTTCATCAGATGATCCTGATCTTCGATTTTTATACGTCAACAGAAAATGCTCGTCAGATTGATAAACTTTTGCAAAGGTACAATTTCCATATCTCTTATAGTTTAGCTGTTCTGTTAAGGTTCTTCATCAGGTGTTCCAGTTTTCAAAATCAATTATAGCCTATATGTTGCCCAAAGCTAACAAAAAAAGTTTCATTCAAATCCGTCTAGTAGTTTTCGCATGAAACGTGTACATACATACAGACAGACAGACAAGAAATTCCGAAATTTTTTTTTTTCTTCCTATTATTCTTTTTAAGTGTCCCTTTATCCTTTTCAGTTAAAAATACTAAATGTACAGACAAAATATTTTTACTGTTTTAATATAATGTATATACATATATATGTATAGATAAAACCACGACGAAAGACGTATTTTTTTGGATAATCTAACCTATACCAAAGAATGCAGGGTCTTGACCTAAGAACCTATTGTAAGTATGTATGTATTACTATAATGTCCCTCCTCTACAAGTATCATCTCAATGTTGGTGTAGGAGATAAAAACGCTGAGAATCAAACTCTCTGGTTATTCCCGCAGGAAATATGCGTGATACTAGATATGTATATACGTAAAAGCCAATTTCTTCATTTATAAAAGACGAGCCGCGCTACACACACAGTAGCGGAGTTTTGTGTACCTACTGTGGAGGGAGATTCCATGACAGTGCATATCAAATTAAGAAATAACAGAAACGTGCCCTCCCCCAGACTGTTTTTGTGTACCGACTGTGGAGAGCAAATTCCATAACAGTGCATATCACGTGCATAATAAAGAAATAACAGATTTTTTCTGCCCAACTGGGTTTTTCTTGATTCTGGTCTGGAAATCTGGTCCTTTTGCAGTGGCGTAGTGAGAGCAAGTCTTTAGGATTCGTTTCAAGGTGGGCGGCAACAGCATCAGGACGGATGTCGATTTGTTGCACTCCCCTCCCCCGCCCCAACATGCATAGTCCGCCACGGTCCTTGTGCCCCTCCCAGAAAAAAATCCTGGATCCGCCGTTGCCGCGAACACAGGTCCAATGGGAATTTCGGGAAAGAAGCACTATCATAATCAAATTATTTTTTTCCAATCGGAACAGTAATTCCAGAAAAATCCCTCTTTTAGCTTTGTTGTATTAGTATTAAATTTATCGATACCTACAGAGTATAACAATGACGTGCCGGTTCTGTGGTAATTGATATTAGGGCGGTCTGAGCTGACCACGAGGATAAGGAAAACCCTGGCTTAGGTCGGATTAAGGGTAGCATTAGAGACCGATAATGTAATTAAACAAGAAGCTTCTATATACCTACAGCTAAATTTACAGATATCCTTACGGTCTCTTTGGATACCTTACCAGTGGGCAAGTAGTCAAGGCGTTTCGAAGCAACTTTATTGTTTCCATCGATATATATGTACTTGTTGGCGCTGAAGAGTATTGTGTATATGTTGGATTGTAGAAATATAGGCACTGAAGAGAGAAGAATTTTATACTTTTTATAATGGTGTAACCATGGTTACACCATTGTAAAAAGTATAAAATTCTAAAAAAGTTAAATTATATCGACCGGGAGAGTGGCTCGAAGATGAGCCACGGAAGGATCGCTAAGATGGCTGCTGTGTTTCCTTCCACCTCCACCTCGAGGGCCGCATCGTACCCCCGTATCCAATCAGGTGGTGTTGCCAGGCTTTGGCCTCAATAGTACTATAGAACGTAATCTCGTTGATTTTTTCCAATTAGAGTAGAAAGAAAATCGACTATGATTTTCTTTCCTTTATAAGCATAATCATAACCGATCGTAGATTCCTTCATACTACATACTTCATACCAAAGCTATCGTTGCAAACAATTTGAAAGTTATAAAATAAATCGAGGTAGTCCTACCCGTGTGCCTCATCAAAATCCGCCTGGTGGTTGTACAAATATGATTCAGTAACAAACATTCATCATCCATTCAAATCTTTTGCATTTATAAATATATAATATACTAGCTTTTGCTCGCGGTTTCGCGTAATTTTCCCACGGGAACAGTGCTTTATCCCGGGACGACAGGTACCCTATAGGTCCTTCTCAGTACTTCTAACTATGTTTATGCGGAATGCGAAATTTCAGAAAGATTGGTTCAGTAAATCAAGCGTAAAAAAAAATGTTTTCATTTCATCAAAAAGAGTTTTCATTACAAGAAATAGAGTTTGAAATCTCCTTTTGAAGAGGTAACAAACAAATAAATAAATAACAAACTCACTTTCACATTTATAATATTAGTTAGGATAGTTAGGATAATATACTATGCCATAAGACAAAGCTCATAGACCCTGGTTTTAGAATAAAGATAAAAAGGCATAATTAATATAGAACAGAACATTATAATACAGGATTTAGGTTACCCTCCTCGGGTCGCGCACCTAACTTCTACGAATAAAATAATGTCCCAGTTTCATTGACTATGAATTTAGTATTACGCTGAATTTGCTTTGAAAGATTTTCTTAATTTCCTTATCGTTGTCTGTTAAATTGTCTGGACTATTCTTGTTATTCCAAATCTGTCATTACTTACTTAATTTAGGAAAATTTGTCGTTTGTTATTGATTTCGGAAAAATACTTAGGTATTATTTTTGATATGTTGTGAGGGATGCCTTAAAAATGCTGGCTGCAAATCTTTTAAATTAAATGGTCAACATCAAATTATGTAGAAGAATTTTGTCTAGTAGGTAGTTGTACTTATTGTGGCTAAGATTGTGATGGATTAATTCATGAAATGTTTATATTTACAGTTAAAATAAATAAAAATACCCTTTATTTATTTTATCCGTCAATTACTTAATTTTATTTATTTGCGTGGCGTAAAGCCTGATAGTGTATACATAGATATAACAATATGTCAATGAAATTGGTTATTTGCGTAGCTATCTACAAATATCAAATAACCAATTTCATTAAAATATAGTTTGTTTGTAGTACCTATCTTTATTGTACTAAGGATACATAAAAAGTAACATAAATAAAGAGGTAAAAATGGCGGACTTATCCCATGAAGGGATATCTTCCAGTCAACCAGCGATAGATTGAGGTGGTATATATATTTACTCAATAAAAGGGTAGAAGTAAGAACATACAGACAGAAGAAAAGGGTAAAGAGTGATAGTATACCTATATACTAAAATATAATACATATCTTCATGGGACTACTCATGGGAAATTTATAAAAAAACCAAAGAAAAATAAAAAATAATAATAAGAAATATATTATTAAGTACTTATTGTCCCGAACGAATTTTGTATTAAACCTTGTAAATCATGATCATTTATTTGCAAGAACAAGTCATTTGCGAGTTTAAGCAAATTATGATGTAATACCGTACCTATTCTTTTGGTGTATTTGAAAAAATAAAAACAAAGCCTGAAAATAAATACTTAAATACTTTATATTTCATATCATGTCTTCATATTAGTAACTGTCTTGAGCACGATTCGCAGTCACATGTCTACCGAGGACGAGCCCTCTAAATACGTTATATTGATTTTATAACAAAAACGAGGGGTTGCTTGTACGCGGGGTGAATGCCCTATGTCACTGCAGATTCGCAGCAGAATTGGTTGGTTTTATACTGACATTCCTAATGGAGTACACGAGGATGATGATGGATCCGAGAATAGAACCGTTATTCTAGAGTACCGGGTCTATTCTCGAAAATATCAAAATAATGCACTATATTGCTCGCTGAGCGACGTGCTTTATACTCGACTAATCAAAATTGAGTCACTTTCGGGGCTTAAATTTGTCGTGTATAAAAAATAAAAAAATAAAAAGTGTATGTTGGGGTGTGCGCAGGGGTCTCCAACTATTTGAAGCGAAGACGGGCAATATCCCTGCGCAGTGCGATTATACACGAACAATTACTTTAGAGAGAGCCGGATGTAATGCTCAGGATAGAGCCTCGCACTTTTGAAGTACAAGGACCTCTTGTCTAGTAAGCCTTAGGTCCTGGGAGTCATGGGCAGGGTGACATCATTAATACAATATGGTTGAGATAGAATATAGCATTTTATTCCATAAACACACTAGCCGCTGAAGGCGGGCACATGTTATACTAATACCAAAATCTGATAAGTCTTTGCCGCAATTAAAAGTTAAAATTAACATAAACCAAATATAGGGTACCTGGCCAGGTCCGTACACAAACGTCTGCGCGCACTTAGAACGTTGTCCCGTTCACCGTTTTGTGATCCATTGGGTTCGAGCACTGGTGCTGGTCGCGTCCTCAAAGCGACGCGGCGCTCCTGCACGCTCCGTTGTATGCGAGATAGTAGACGCTGGCTGGGCCTTCCGAGGTTTGCGCTGAGCCACACACGGACATCGGATCGAAGGCGGCGACGCGGCCTTTGGAAATAAGGTTAGGATCCGTGTGTCGCACCTTGGGGTCGCCGACGACGGGGCCTGCGCCGTTGCATGCGGTCCACGGTCCGGGGAAACCGCACCCTCTGGTGATGGGAGGACACTCCAGGAAGCGCCAATTCATACGGCCGGGCGGGCACGTGGATATCAACAGCTCATCCTCCTGACAACTTCGTGGCGGCAAATATCCCCTGTGTCCTTGCGCGTATCGCGGATTTTAAAGCTAAAGGTTAAACTATAGTCCCATGACGGGGTGCCGAGGGCGGCGAAAGTGAAAAAAACCCCAAAAAATTAATAATTGCTCAAACCACGTTACATGTCGTGGCGGCCTTCCAGGGAGAGAGCGAATCGACTCCACTCGATTTGACATTTCATCTTGTCCCGCTCCTTTTCGCATAATTCGGACGCACGTCAAACCAACTTTTAAACATTCTTTAAAAGAACTAATGTTTAAATAAGGTATTTATTCGTTGAATATTATAACAATCTAAGTCGACGATATTAAAGGAGAATAATTAAAATTCTACAACAATCCAGCCATGATTTCTTATTTGTTTATGATAAGAAAGGTTGGTTAGGAACTGATACGGAACGTGTGTCACCAGCTGTCAATGTCAGACGTCCAACTCTGCAGATTTTGTTGACAGTCTAATTTAATCATAGAATGTTTTGTTATGAATGTTTAGTTTTTGATATAATTCCGTAAGTACACAAAATCGCGTCGAGTTATTGCTACCAATGGTTTCGGCGTGACTCAAAGAACGTTTTGATGAGCGGGTCTCCTGTTTTCTTAATAAGTATTGTAAAAACAACATATGAAATTTGTGTACTGGTGTGTCACTTTCCCATTCAATTTGTCTGGAGACTAATGGATTTGAATGCCTGCTATTGTAGTGAGTCGAGAGCCTATCATGCAGGTAATACGCCACAGGAATAGTATCCCAATATATCAACTATTTCACCTAAAATATAACATGCAAAGTTGACCAGTTAGAAGTTCAAAATAATTCTGTAGTTATCACTACAAATTGTATATGAGTATTTCAAGAAAATGTACGTTTGTAACTATGTACGAAACATCTAAATCCGTCCAGTAAATACGAATACCTATTTAAAAATTTAACCGTATACCTATAAAGTTCATTTTAGGTATTTTGGAAATGGGAAATGCGTGATGCAAACATAGCATGATGTTTCAATAGTAGTGCTTATTTACACACTAGTAAAAAGAACTGTGTAAAAATAAAAAATAATGTTTTTGAAACTATTATGAATCGATATACATACAGCTCTATGTCATAGTCAATAATATTGATATGTGTCAAATTCAACAAATACATACATACAGACGGACGTACAAGTGGTTAGTTTCATCTGTCTATCTGTAAAGTCTGTCTAGAACAAGCAAATTATCAAAAAATAAAAATACGACTGACAACTCAAATAGTCTTTGTTACTTGGAGGAATGCAAGGAATCTAAAAATACCTCTTACATCAAAATCTGTTAAGCCGTTCAGGACTTTTGGTGGAATAAAGAAATTTACATATAATATATATGACCCCTGAAAACATAACAGTCCTTTTTTGGTCAGTCGTGTAAAAATCTTGTAAGTAGATAGATATCATAAAGATATCAAACGTCAATGACAATGGATGTAACCGATCCTGTAAGAGAATATCACAATTCACAATAGCCATACCATACCACCTACTTGTATGAAATCGGTACGTGCTGGAATTATAATTGGTATCATAATATCTCTTTGACAATATTTGTAATTGGTATTATCTTAGTTAAGTACGTAATTACTTAATTAGGTAACTTTAACTGCTTACATATAGTAAAATATAGTATGTCTCTATAAGTACTTATGTTAAAAAATATATGACTATTAAAAATAAATGACTAAAATTAAATAAATACCTTCATAGTACGTAAGAGGAATTTACCAGAAATTTTGTAAGTTTATTCACGCACGATAGAGCTTAGTTATAAATGATGAATGATTTCGATGATCTTAAAACATATGTATCTACAATTTACATAGTTTTCTATACTTAATGCTTTTGTTGGTTTACCAGTAAGTACTTTTTTCGGTCCAATTTCGATATTGCAATCAAAGAGGAATATTCTTCTTGGACAGCAAAATAAAAAAACCTACCAAATGCGAGTCAAACTCGCGCACCGAGGATTCCGTACACGCAAAGCATCTCACATTATAGCTAAAAAGTCCAACTAGTTTCAAAAACAAACTCTAGACTCGATCACAAACATAACATGTTTTGTTATATTTATATTTGTTTCTTATATTTTAATTTATTTTTGACTGTACACAATCTAGTGTATGTATAGGGTTAATAAATAGCCCCTCTGGCATGTTAGGCGACCAAGACTGTTTCATGAGTTTCTTTTGGCATTTCTTCTCAGCAGTGGTCGTTCCGAAATGCTAGTAGTTTGTAGCTTTGAGAAATAATATATTATGATAAATTAATTATATATTTTCGACGTGAAAAGAGCCGTCTTTGAATTTAGTTAACGTTTCAATAAAAAAATTTGACTTTGACTTTGTTTGATCTCTAAATACTGAATTCAACGCAAAAATAAGTTTGTAACACTTTTTTTTAGACTTCCAATAACATATTTACAATTTTCTGATTTATTCCTGTATTATACTGTTAGACCTTGCTTTTTGCCAAATTTCATAATTTTAGGTCAACGGGAAGTAGGTACCCTATAGGTTTTGATTGCTGTCTGAAAACGCAAAATATGCGAAAATTCGCGACATTTACGACTCTTGATCGCGTTAACGTATAATTTTGATTATTTTTTGGCTGAAAGTGACCGTGGATCCTAGTATTGATATTAATTTCAACCTTCAGACGTTGCTGAGAAAAAAAAGTTTGATAGACAGACGGACAGACGGACAGCCGGACAACAAAGTGATCTTATAAGGGTTCCGTTTTTACTATTTGAGGTACGGAACCCTAAAAAGAAAAGAGCAGGATTCAATTCAATTTAATTTCATTCTTCTTAGTCGTTCACTCTTGACAGAGTGGTCGTGATTATGAATCGGTCTTCTCGGACTTGGCCGCTGCTTTTGCGATGGCTATCTAATTATTTATTTTCTGGAGCATTCTGTTGCTATGAGTTGCACTTCTGATAAGATTAGGTATTTATTCATAAACAACATAAACTGTATTCAAATTACATTACACTTTACATTATTATTTTGATTGAGGAGTACCGAAATAACAGATTTAGCTGTTCGGCATGGATATTTATATTTCGGCTGTGTCTGTGTTCATCTACATTTATGTAACTAAAAGAATCAGTCTATTTCAATTTCGGCTAGTCTGGACTAAAATATCCACTTTTTGCAACTATTGCTAGTTGTAAAATTGTCACAAATATTTCCACGTTTTCGCTATTTTTATACGAGTGCACCAGAAAGGTATGTTAGGTTTTTCTGATCCATACTATTTTACAATACCTGCTCGACCACAATGTACATTTTTTTGAGATATCGGAGTCGGTCACATACAAAAAGTTGCTCATATTAATGAGTACTTTTCATCAATACATTCTTACATCTCAGAGATTCTGAAAATGTATTAACTCGCTTCGCTGCTCGCTCATAATGTCAACTCCAGGTACCTATTATGCGGATTAGGTTATATACATATACAAATTAATTATTTTTTAAACTTCAATTAATTCCGGCGAAATTTTAATTGAACTCTTATTTACATAGAGCTGAAGTACACCTCAATACTTCAAATTCAAATTCTTTGATGCCTCAGAAATGAGAATTTATCATTATGTTACAATCCTCATCTACCACTTAATTTCATTTTTTCGTCAACATATAAAATAATTTTCGAAAATAATCTTGCCCTATTTATTAAAAGAAAAGTGCCCAACAGAAATCCTCACTCGCCAAAGTAATTTTGTACACTCATCTGATCTGGAATTCTCGACACTGGCCGGATACGGTCTAACATAAATCATAGCACAATCGAGAAAACTTTGTATAGAATTTTTATTTATGTTCAACTTACAAGTTATATCAGAGTACCGGATGTTAACGACGCCGACGCCTGTTTCATGGCCAAGATATATTTTATCTAGGGAATTTGAAATCTTTTTTCTTGCTAGTGGATTGCTGTCCAACTAACTAATAAGTTAGGATTAGGATTTATACGTCCTAATTTTCATTCTAAAACAATCATCCCGACAGCAATCCACTAGCAAGAAAAAAGATTTCAAATTATAACTTTGAAAGTGAGTTTGTTTTTTTGTTTGTTACCTCTTCACGCTCTATCTATTGAACCAATCTTCCTGAAATTTTGCATACACATAGTTGAAAGTACTGAGAAGGACATATAGTACCTTTCATCCCGGGAAAATGCACTGTTCCCGTGGGAATATCACGCGGGCGAAGCGGCGGGCAAAAGCTAGTAAATAATATAATTTACTATAGTTACTCGCGTATTCACGCCAAAACCAATTTGTGGGTTTTTGATGGATGAGGAAGCCCTGCCACCGCCGCGCCGCGCCTATGCGTTGCGTCGTCGTCGTCGGCTAGGATAGATTGATATAAAAAATCTTTAAAGTTATTATTTAATCGTTCAACCAATTATGATTATAGCTGAGTGTTGCCACGCGGCAACGTGCTTTTGCACGAGTAGGATTTGAATAAAATGAAAAAGTAAAGAAGCTTCTAATCCTTTGGCCCATATAATAAATTTTAAATATTGTTACTGCGTTTCTGGAAACTTTTCCAGCCTGAGTGATCACCACACTTGCCAACTCTGACGCTGAGTCTGAAACTCTATCACCAGAGACCTTCTGAGTCCAAGTGGTAGAATGGCTTTGACAGCCCTGACGTTAAATTTATAATTAGGTACACTAATATAACACTTCAAATATAATCACACTAATATTATAAAGAGGTTTATAAATTTATTTGTAGGGGTAAATCTTCAGAACTCAGTAGTTCTATTTTTTTTATCAATACAATAATAAATTAATATTTTTTCACCTATATAAAGCTTCATTATATTTGAGTGACATACACGTGGCTACAATTTATGTATGTACCTCCCGAGCGAAGCCACGTCAAGTCTTTATAATCATTCTAAAATCTACTAGTCGCTGTCGATCAATATGTACTCGTTCATGTATGATAACAAAGTTAGACGAATCCTATAATAGGTTTTAAAAGTACCTACATGTTGTAGACTCGTATAAAATACAAGTCGTGCAAGTGCTCAGTGAAACGTTTCGTATGTAAATGGTGTCATTCTGTATCTGTAGTTCGACGCCGGCGGCGGGCAGACAGCTATTGGCGACAGATTAGATCGCACTCTCTGTTCAGAGCACTTCAAAATGCGCTCTAGCATCTCGAGCTATTGTTGTACTTACTATTTCTGTTAGTTCGTTTCATTAAAATTTCACGGGTTCACTTCAGACAAACGTCTACGGCATGGCACAGAAGTGTGGTGGTACTTTTCTTCAAAAAAGGTGACTAAACCTTATTGAAGAATTATAGGCCTATCTTACTTCTGAGCCATGTCTAGACAATTTAGTCTCGCTCACATTTCTCCAGTTTATTGTATTTTTCTGAGTACATAATAAAAAAGAATTAAGACTTTAAAAAACTATGTTTTGTAAACATTGAAAGTGTCATAGTTAAAGTAAATATTATAAACCTACGTTTCACACATCCGATCCTTATCCGGTCCCACAAAGATAAGAATAAATGGGCAAATCTCTTGTGATACCCCTGGTGTTGCAGTAGTCCATGGGCAGCGGTGATCGCTTACCATCAGGTGACCCGCTTGCTCGTTTGCCGCCCTATGTTATAAAAAAAAAAAAAAAAATCTCGAGATAACAGAAGTTTCGTGTTTTCTTTGTTCACGGCGATGTAAGTTTATTGGTATTTTTTGAGCAAATCTTCGTAGAAAAGGTTATTCATTCATGAGTGCTATTGAAAGAAGAAAACGCTTATTATTCACATAAAAATGTTACACAGTAGAATTTTTATTATTACGTATTAGCTAACAATATAATAAGCAACATTCGGTCGTTCACACGATTAAAAGGCTTTTAGAATTAAAACAATAAAAAAATAAATTTCCGTCTGTATGTATGTGAGAGCCACTTTACTCCCACGATGGAAGCGCCCCGGCCGGCGGCGCGGCGGCGGGCGGGACGAGGCGGCGTGGTGACTAGGTAAGGGTAAAGACACAATTAGCCCACGTATGCAACGTATGATTTCATCCAATATGACATCTAGAAACTCTTAAATTTTTATGAAAACAGTTAAATCACAAATATACTTATCCTAAGCATTGCTGTCACACCATACCACTAATGCTCATACTTGGGCTCAGTGAGACTTTACCTTAAAGCTACAATCATCCAAATCTAGAATATGGGTGTTTACAACATAGATTTATTTTGTGAAGTATTATGGAGAAGTATATACGAGGAGTATGTTCCAATATAATTTCCACAGAAGCGACGCCAACGTTAAAGTTAAAGTTTGTTAAGAATAAATACTTAATTGTTAAGCGTTCAAATTGAAAATCAATAAACAACACGAGGACTCTTGTGGCACAACACAACCATAAAGTTAATTTTACATAACGGAAGGTACCTATAATGAATATATGGACATAACAATATTTTACTTCAGGTTACGCTCCCGTGGAAGCGAGTCTATATAGTCTAGCGGACATTTAGTATCTACTTGGAATGTAGTGGTAGAGTGGTTCAAATCCCAGGTGCCATCTGTACCTCGTAAGTTAGTAGACAAACCTGGCTCATGTATTGAAACATCAATCGCCTACCAATAACTTGCTTTAAAAACATTCCCTCTCTCATCTGAGCGCATACCCGATTGCAACCTCAGCAGCACAGCATTCGCGTTGGACCCCAGGACCCGCTTTCCAACCTTTTCTTCTCCACTTCGCACGGTCTTCGGCATCTTTAGATGTTGTGAGACCATTGGCACATATTCTATTTGAGTGACTTCCAGCCCCGGCGTCCCCTTCTGCCAGGGCGGTGACGGGGCCGTTGGAAAAAAATTTCCAACGGCCCCGGCGGGCCGGATTTTGCGTTGACGGGGCCGTTGGAAAAAATTTAAAATTACCATTTATTTTGAATTTATAGCGTAGTTTTTTAAATGGGACGGATAGCATAAAAAATTATAAAGCATACTGCTCCGGTATCGAGTTTAAAGGGGGAAATTGTGTATTATTTTGTAGACCTTAAATATGAAATGAAATTAAAAAAAAGAGTTCAAAAGTGTATGTAACAATCAGTTTTTATTGTTGATAAAGCCAAATGACCAATATCAACTGAGGTATCAACAATCACATATATAAGAAAATAAAATACATGATGTTTGTTTTATATCATGACACAGTAATACATAATAGTCCAGGTATTAAGATACACCGATAATATTTATATTTTTTATTTAACCTTTGTTGTACAAACACAATGATGATGGCACAATAGGTGGACTTCTGAATGCAGAAGAATTATCTAAGCTAGTCGACCGTCAATACTACATACAAACTCCCTTTTAAATTTCTTTTCATTTTAAAGTCTACAAAATTATACACAATTTCCCCCCTTTAAACACTACCGGAGCGTATGCTATATTTTCGAGAGTCATTATGCTCGCTCGGGTTCGACCATTTAAAGCCTCCCGAACACACCGGGGCCGTTGGTAATTTTTTTTCCAACGGCCCCGTCAACGCAAAATCCGGCCCGCCGGGGCCGTTGGAAATTTTTTTCCAACGGCCCCGTCACCGGGGCGAGCCCGCCGGGAGCCGTTGGAAGTCACTCTTCTATTTGATGACATCGAAGCGCAGGCAAAATACGCCGTCGTTTCTCTCCAGGATCAAGGCTCGAAACCTATTTAAAATTATTTTTGTTTTTAATTTATAGTTCAGTAGTTTTAGCTTATTAAATAAAGCGGACTCGGTATCAATATAAGTACATTATAAAACAGGGTTTCTGACGATATCGTAGTCATGGCTGATAGCTTGGACGATTTGCCATCAACAATGGTAAACATGTTTAACGTTTGTTGAATCACAACGTCTGAGTTAGAAATAAGGCTCATGTCTGTATTGTCGCAGCGTTTCTAACTAACTCTACTACTCGAAGTTGTTGACTATACGTACTCACTAGGACTAAAAAGTAAAATTAGGTGGAAATTATTGAATCCTACATGGCTGAGAATCGGGAACATTGACCTCACTTCTCGTCCGTGCTTATCGACTAAGTTTACTTTGACCAGTGTGTGTTGCCAGTAATGACATACGGAACTCAGACGTGGTCGCTTACTATGTAACGGAACTTAAGGTCACCCATGTAAGTATCATTAGAAATGTATAGATAATTAAAAAGGTAAAAGCTATTTCCGGGAAAATCTGAATCTATTAGGTATTTAAAAACCTATCTTACTAGAGTTGAAACCGTATCTGTTATGCTTTCTACACGTAAAAAATCTGTGTAAATATTTATGTTTGCATTTGATAAGGTTATAAAGAATAGTATATTAAAAAAGAATATTATTTACAGAATAAGAAAATTACTCACAAAATTCCAAGAAAAAACGTCCCACCATCTATCTCTACGAATACTACGAATGATGGAGGCGGCCATGTAAATGCGGTGGCGGAGGGCAATTACAAAAAATACTTAAAATTTCTCTCCTCTTTCATTTATTTCGTGCGAAATATTTACAACTAATTTAATTTCTTCACTTCTTACTCGGAAAAACTATTAAACTCTTTATAAAAAGAAGAAAAGGCGGATTGTGTTACTTACGACTTTTCTCTCAGATACTTGCAGGATGCGACGCGAGAGCTTTCCTTATACAAAATAAATAGAGACAAAGTTTAGAAGATTATTAACTACTAGCTGTTGCCCGTGGCTTCGCCCGCGTGAGTTTCGCTTAGATGAAAAATCTTTGTGAAAAATATGGTATAGTGTAGCTGGTCTCTTGGAGTTATTTATCAGATATTCCAGACCTTCAGTTTTAATACGTCAGCAGAAAATGCTCATCAGGTTTAACGACTTTTAATAAGGCGCCATTTCCATATATGTTATAGTGTAGCTGGTCTCTTGCAGTTCTTCGTCAGATGTTCCAGATCTTCAATTTTTGAAAAAATTCTCTACAGGTTGAACGACTTTTGTTAAGGCACCATTTCCATATTTCTTATAGTTAACCTGTTCTGTTTTGGTTCTTCTTCAGGTGTTCCAGTTTTCAAAATAAATTATAGCCTAAATGTTGCCCAGGCTTAATAGCTATACAACAAAAAAAGTTTCATTTAAATCGGTTTAGTACTTTCGGAGATTGGCGTGATCATACATACAGACAGACAGACAGACAGAAAGACAGACAGACAAGAAATTCTAAAAAAATGATTTTTGTTTTCTATTATTCTTTTTAAGTGTCCCTCTATCCATTTCAGTCAAAAATACTAAATGTACAGACAAAATATTTTTACTGTTTTAGTATATGTATAGATTGTCCGAAATGATTGGTCTCCGATCATAAAAATCTCAACTTATCATTTAAACATATAGATACTCAAAGTTATTTTCATTGCTTTTTGAAAATGATATACCTACTTTAGGAAAGTCTGAGGTGAGAAAAAAATTGTACATACAGTATGTACGTTAAAAAGCTAAGGTTACCACCACCGCCTCCAAAGCGCAAGTGGAGGGCGGAGCAACCAACTCCACTGCTGCATTTTCTCCAAAGACGTCACTTTACAACATACGTATGTCTTACAATTAAATAACTATCTACGTGGACGAATATACTATACACATCTGCATGTACAGACATGTCAAGAAGTGGAGTCAGAATTTTTCATACTAATTGATTATACAAGTGTTTGCACTTAAGACCTTATGATTGTGTTTTGTTTGTAAAATGCCTATGTGTCTGTGCAATGTCAACCGACCGAATACGATGTTTCCATAGAAGTAGGAAGGCTGGCGCGGCGAGTCGGCGAGCGCTTCATACTTTATGGATTTTATAGACATACTATGAACGATACGGAACGTTCATGGCATGTCTATGAAATCCTTGCTTCTTCTAACTTTATGGTATCGTTACTTCGTATGGGTGGACAGTATGGAGCAGCTATGAAAATGAATATTTGACGGTGAATGAAAAAAAAAGACAGACGCTTTATCACTTCAACCGAGTACTCGTTTTAGTTGAACGCATTTGTTAGTGATAGTTATCTAAGTATTTGTGGAATATTACTTTACCAACACTTGCCAATATAGGCCATTATAAGTATTATGGAGACTACTCGGATTTACTTTGCATGATAGTGGTTGCAAAATTCTCAATTTCTAATGAAAGGAACTGGATTAAGTGTGAGTATTTTTAAACAAATAAATAGTTGTGATTTGAAATATGTGTGTGTAAATGTGTAATATTTTGTGATTAATTCAAACATAAAATGATAACATAATATTAATGTATAGATATATTTTTCTTCGTGATTTTGCATTGCATAAGTGATAGTTTTGAAATTAAATAATAATAATATCGTTTATTTCTCTCTTACAAGGGCGTACATTCACTTATTACAGTCTTGTTCACCCTTGGTTAGAGACTAGCTCCTGAAATAGGTTCCTATGGGAACCTGTGCTACAGGTAGCTAGGCCCCTCCCTCGGTTTACATTTGGTATTTTGATGCCATTTAGTGGACACAAAAGTTGGTAAAATCCTGTAAGACATTAATGAAGATAAAAATTAGTAAAAATCACAGAAGTAAATTTTTTTTTAAATATAAGCAGAAGGAACACAAATTTCACACACACACTGATGATATTTGACAATATTTGCATCCTGTTCATGATAAGGACTGTCACATAACTCTGTCCCTTTCCTTCCTTAGCATTGCAATGTATTGCAACACGAACCACTACACTGAAAGATTTATCATCCAAGCCGGATTTTTCATGCGAAATGATCCTTAACTGTCATATTTGTTGTGTTGTCACAGTTGTCATAAATATTTAAAATTATTTTTTACTGTTTTGTGCTTTTAAACTCAATAGAAATGATAAAATGCAACGTGTACAATATGTGGAAGTGTTTCATAAAAAAAATATTCGTGGAATATCGTTCCTTCGGTAAGCAATACATGTTTTTTTGACGTGCCCATGATAATATACAATTTCGTGTTATTTTTGAAACAATAACCATTATTAGACTTTTGAATGCTATTTATCAGCAATATTATTATTTATTTTATAAAGTAGTGTACTAATTATAACCATTTCATAAGAAATATTACAAGTAATTTAATAATTTCGTAAATAGCATAGATCATTTGACAGATCCAGTTTTGTTTACTATGACTGGGCCGAATCAAGGCAAATATACGAATTTAGTACCTATTCTATAAAAATCTCAGGAATTCTTTCTTGAAGATTAAAATGCACATTTTATAAAAATACTGACAGTGAATTTTATTTCAGGACAAGGAAAATATGCCAGAAAATAATACCTCAAGAAAGAGAACTGTTATGGGGAGTATTTCTCTTACGTACTACGAGTACCAGGACAGTGAATGGACGCCAGCAACCATTAACATCATTGCAATGTTACATTGCACGTGATTTTTAATAATTTAAAATAAATTTTATTGATTTAATGACTAGTATTTTTTCCCAAAAGGGATAGAATTTCCCATCGTAAAAAGCTGATGCAGATCCGTCCGCATACCGCGCACGGCTTAAGATTCAGCGTCTCAAATTTTTTGGTTTTGCTACACTGTACCGAATATAATTAATTATCTTAGATCCGACCCTGTATTCTGTCGTTGTGTGAATAATAATCTTAGTGTGTGTTTTTGCCATGCAATTTCAAATGACATGTTCAGTCTGCTTACTATTATTATATGTCTGTGGTAAAAATAAAAATCCATATAAAATGTTATTCCTAAGCATGGGTAAGAACGAGTGGGAAAGCATATAAATTATGATATTGGTAAGCTTTAATGAGTGGGAGTGGGAGTATAAACTAAATACCTAATTATATATTATTATATTTTTTAGTGGACAACACGTTGGGTGTAGCGACTTGCTGCAGGGTAGCCTTGCCGCAAAGTAGAAGACCGGCTATTATCTCTGAGCAGCAGCAACAATAATGTTGGAAGAATATGAAGGCGATGATTTTACCTACCAGGCGTTATGCTGATTTATTTGATGTTTCGATGCCTATCTATTGTTCGTCGTGCATATCAAGCTGGTGGCATGCATAAAAAAACTGGATAATTTGTTTCGCTTCCAGAAATAAATGTCATCCTTGGCCAGCGCGGTCTTCTAACCTCAACTCAATAGAAAATCTATGGGGCCTGATGGTGCATAGGAGATAAGCAAGGAAGAATTAGTTTATCACTGTATGGAAGTTTAGGACAGTTTTATTGTGATTGAAATATGTGTAGAAAAGACAACAACGGCAACTTTACAAAATAGTGAGTTAATTATTTGTGTTTAAAATTAATCAGTGAGTTCATTCATTAAGTAGGAATATCCCAACTGTCCTCTTTCTATTGTATCAAATCTGGTTTTATTAAAGTATAAACATTATTTTTATACTTATTACTTGTTTTTGTATTTTGCATTACAAATACAAGGTTATGTTTCGTAATTGGAGATAAATTGTTAAATTGTTAGATGTTGAGGTTTAGTTTCAATCTTCTTTTCATGATGAAAACGAATACTTAAGCTATAACCTCAATATTTACTAACAAAAAGCGAAAGTATAATTTAGTAATAATATATAAAATAAATGAACAGATTTTTATAAGTAAGTTACTATAGAATGCTTATTTTTAAGTTCTTATTTATTCTGTAATTATATAGGGAAGTGATTAAACATAAATTTTGAATTTGTTAGTGTAGTTTATAATAATAAATTTTACATAAGTATACTATACCTATTTACATGAATAAATAGTTGTCATGATTTTTGAGAATTTTTATTTCATAACAAATATATTAAAGCATATCAATTACATTATATAAAAATACTCTTGGCTTATGAATTGAGTTTAATATGAAAAATAAAATATCTGGCTGTGACTCGAACTTTGACCTGTATCAACTGCAGTCCATCCGACTACCCATTAGACGCTGGTCTAATCGGTAGTCGGATGGACTGCAGAGATGCATTAGCTTGTGACAAAATTATCAATTGGTTGCGTGTCACCGTAAAGCAAACCAATAGTGGTGAGCCACTATTGGTTTGCTTTATAATAAACTATAGGTAGTGTATTAGTGTATTATTATTTCTGTGTTAGAATTCACTACTTAGTACCCCGTAAATTTGATAGATGGCAGCATGAGCATGAAGCACTAGCATGCAGCAGAGTTGTGTCTCGGTGTGGGTGGGTAATATGATAATTAGCTTAGTGTGAGTAATGTTCTTATTGTAATTATACGTCCGTAATATGGACGTTACGCACACAATGAAGGACTGCGCGCCTGCAAGGCAATATGATATTTAAGGTATGACTCCACTTTTGACTCTTGACTGTACATTGTTCAATATGATTGTCTTTTAAGAGTTAAAATCAAAAGGGACTTACGCCAGTAAATTCCAGATTTTCGTTGTAGCAAGTCGCGTATAGCATATTTATATGTCGAGTAGTTTGAAGAGGTAATTGAAATATATCGGTAAAGGGATCCGCCTAGGGCTCAAGTAGGGGATTGTGTATATGTTACCGCCGACGGGAAACCCAACGAAATGACGCCCATTCCGCTATTTTACATATATATACCGGTCGTAATAGTCGCTTAGACGAATCAGGCATGAACGAATCTCGATAAAAATGTCTGGTAGCTCAGCCGATGCGTGTCCCGTAATCTGCATGGTTATAGTGGAGAAAACCGCTTTTATCATTATTTCTCCAAAATATTTTCCTGCCTCGCACACGATAGCGGCAAAAAGCGTATATAAACATTGAAATAAATCATTCCGTATCCTCTTGGCATAAACTAAATAGGTGTTTTGTTACCATTTCTATGGCAATGTCCTGAAATGCTTATATAACAAAAAATATTGTAACCAAAGAAGAAAATATAAATACTTTTCATGATACAAAAAGAAATAGTCCAACTGACATCATAGAAAGTTACTTACTCGATCTATGTTTATATATTATATATAGTATAGTATTCTTGGAATTGCGCAATAACTCAGAAACTAAACTTCGCAATATTTTTACTACCGGAAAATATATTTTATAAACCCATAAGTGACCAATTGAGTTGACTTTACAGACTAGACAATCGGTATGTCCAAGTCTACTCCTCACCCACTGAACTATCGTCAAAAAATGAACTTGAAAATTTTTACCAATTCATAGAAATGACACTAGAACTTGAAGAAAAAGCTTCAAAAAGACCTTGAACTTTTGATTAGTAGGTACCAACAATTGCAAGAAATGGCAGATATCACGATATTAAATTTATAAATTGACCCTGACAAGGATATTGACAGAGAGACAGATAGACATAAATTGAACGATTAACATTGTAGAATTCCGTTTCTCCTGGTTTTTCCTTTTGAGGTTTGAAACACTAAGCAAAATCGGTCGTTAATATATTTCTAGAAACACAATTCAATCAAACTACAATCAAGTGTAGCTAGTTGTTAAGGTTTTCATTATGAATGTTTTTACACAGAAATTGACATAAATCATTTTTTGTAGATAATATCGTATTTCCGTGCTGACAAATTTGTCTGAATTGTCGTAGGTCACGTTATAAGTATGCATACAAATTACACTAGTTTTCAATTTTTGCTGCATATTTAACTAAGTATTTTACATTTTTTTATTTTTTTTATACCCTCATCAAAGCTACTAGGTTTTTTAATTGTTCTTTATGTGTGAAATTAAATATTTTATGTAAGAAAGTACAATTTTTATTTCCAGCAAAAACATTTTTTGAAAGTTGTGTTAATTTCTCCATTCACATTTTATGGTTATAGTCCTTGTATGAAGAAATTAACATAATTTTCAAAAAATGTTTTTGGGGGAAATAAAAATTGTAAAATTTAAAATTGAATTTCATTAAAACATGTAAAAAAATTTAGAACTACTTATTTTAATACTGTCTCAAAATATTAGCGAAAGATAATTTTTTGAATTGTTGACAATTTTTTTTTGTCATATCTTACGTGATGGAGGAAATATATAATTAGACCTATATATATTCCACACATACAGATCTATCAAAAAAAACCTTGTAGCTTTGAGGGTACACAAATTGTGTAAACTATGTTTATGTGTATGTGTATTTAGTCTATTGTATTGTTAGAATCACAGAGACTTAGTTTACTCAATTTGTTAGTCCATTGATTAGGTCTCGAATTCTATTCTCAGCAAATATTCATAACTAGCTTTTTCCCGCGGCTTCGCCCGCGTGAATTTCCCACGGGAACAGTGCTTTTTCCCGGGATAAAAAATAGCCTATGTGCTATTCCAGGTCATTATCTACCTCTGTACCAAATTTCATCGAAATCCGTCCAGTAGATTTTGCGTGATTGAGTAACAAACATCCTCACAAACTCACAAATTCACAAACTCACAAACTCACATCCAAACTTTCGCATTTATAATATTAGTATGGATTCGTATACTATTGTAATGAACCATATCCTCAACTTTTATAAGGGTGACTCAACAGTTTTTTTTTTAACTTTTTTTTTTTTTAATTCTACAGTCCAGAAAATTGTATATTCGTACGTAATGTGAATTATTCAATCTTAATTTTTAAAAACGACTCATGTTTATGAACCCGATTTCCTGTAATTAAATAAAAACCATATTGACATTTATAACGTTAAAAATACATTTTATGACTAGAAAGCCTTATTATAAACCGGCCAACTTTTATTTACAGGTAAATTAAGTCTTATTAATTAATTGTGAACAGTAATCTCTATTGTAAACTTTTTTGTTTACGAGCAATTCAGTATAGTTTATTTACCCCTCCCATTTCATATCGGATCATCAAAATTCTTTTTTTTTTATATGAGGATGTCTAAAAACATCAAAATAATGTTAAGTATAAAAATCATGGTTGTAGGAATTTGTCGGTAAAAAAAATTTAAATGCCCCGCCTATATGGATTATTGGTATCTTAAGTATGTTGTTGACAAAACTTGGGTAGCACATAGCTTTTATCTTAATATTTACTATACTTATATTGTACACTACTTACGGTGATATCATAACTTTATATACCTACCATCCAATTCCGTCACTAAATAAATAATCTTAAAACATTAGCAACTTATACTATATATTATAATAAATGATTTGATTTGATTTTGATTTGATTTTGATTAGCAAGCCAACAATCTATCGTGCAAGTGAAATATTTGGTACCTAATTGTCAAAAAAATAACACCATTATGTTTTGTTCTGTCCTCTTTTTTGTATTTTTTTATCGTGTATTTCCTTACAATAAAGTTATGCAACAACAACAACCAATATTGCCTGTTGTTTATTTACAGACATGGATCGTCAAAACATTTTACTTATGTTATTACATATGTTGTTACATAGGAAAAAATGTTTTGAGGATCCATGTCTGTAAATAAATCTTTGACAAAATAGTCAGCCAGGGAGCTAAGTGACATCCATAGCGTAGCCTGTCACGGAGACTTTGTCACAGTCATAGACTTGACGTGAGGTAATCTCATAGTTAATGACGATATATCAATAATAGCTTCAAAGGCTTGGCTTACTAGCCCAGTCCACTGCATGTCTAGTTACTCTATATGCCTATGGTTCTCTATGCAGCAGTGATAGCGGTGATTTTGCAATGAATTTGGGAAGAATGAGCTGTTGACCGTATGTAGGAAACAGTCATAGATAACTACATTAACAACTGAGCTTATCATCATTTTCGCGTCATAAATAGTCATTTAAGCTAAAACTGCGTGTGTGTGTGTGATGAGATGTCATATTCTTTTATTTAATGCTACATCTTTGATTGTTTGATACATATAATTGTTACGACTGGGGGGTTTGTCGTTAATTAAAACCGTTTTCATGTACCAATCACTTTTATTAATTTAGTATAAATAATAACAAATTGTATTTCTACATTGATGTTTCGATCCGTCGTTGAAGATCGAATCCCTTCAACTCTCTATCTTTCAAACTTCTTCATAAATATTTTAAGACACTAAATTATTATTAGAATGCCGAACTGGCCAGAAATTGAAAAATCAAACCTCTACATAATTTTCTTTGGTAAGTCCAACCCTTAACAATGGTGCCAGGGATTGCAAAATTTTCTACTAGGTGACCAAACAAAATCTTTAAAAATATATCGGAATTGGCATTTCGGCATAATAAACCCAACAAAGAATATTTTCGTAGTGAGTGTGAGTAGGCATGCAAAGGGCAACACACTTTCTACAGTGCGATGTGTGTGCGACAATCAGTCTATCAAAGGGAAAGTGTGTATTCTTGCGACTCGAACAACAATGGACGGTGTTGTTGCATGTTGTCAAATAAAGTTAGTCTCTACAGAGCGTTGCTTGTGCAGTTTTTTGATCTATTTTAGAGTACTCAAATTTCTAAATCGCTATCTACTAATTGTATCCTTACAACAACGGATTTCCGTCATTTCCATTAGAATTACATGTACAAAATATATATTCTCTGTTTTTATTCGTTTCATAAAATTTTGAATAAGTAATTATTTTGTTTCATGTGGAAAACAGGGTAGGCCCGGGTAAACAGGAAGTACCGCGCCGCCGCCAACAAAAGAAACTTTTACGACTGTGAATATACGAGAAGCGTTTCTAATTTATCGAAGAACAAAAGCAATTTTGCAACAGTTGTAACTACAGGGTCCCAAGCATGCTCGCGTGTAGATGTCTAATCTCTAGCTAACTTACCCATAAAACTTTAACCCAGTTCGAGGCAAAATGGCCTTTTGTATGTTCTTGAAACATTAAAATAGTTAATTACTAGTTGGATGGACTAAAAGCGTTTTCACTTTTAGCTGTTCACTATTAAACATGTAATTAATGAAAAGGTTTTTTGATACAACATCGCGTCGTTAGTTTAATTTTGTGTATTCTTCAATCGATAAAATAGGCAACTGGAAATTTATCAGCTTAATTATTAAATTATAATTTAATTTATTAAGTTACTTTTAGTCCGCAAAGTCCTCGGGTAACTGGTTAATCTTCTCATATAGACACTTAATTTCCATTGAGACTGGAATTGAATTCCTAAACTAAGTATATATGTGCAAACCAGTTGCGGCTTTTCGTCGAAGCAACTTTGAAGCTTTACCAACACAACATTGATATACTAAAAGTTAATGCTCTGACATTAAACCCTAGACCGCTTTGGCAACTACCTGAAATCGTGTTCCAAATTGATGGTTTTACAATGGTTAGGTACCTATCGTTAGGTAGTTACCTAACCGGTACCAAGTAAGGTAAGTAGGTACCAAGGTTACTTGGTACGTAACCTACGTACCTATTTAGTAATCATTTCATATTGAAATCGTTCAGGCGTGAATTTCCAAACTATCTATTTAAAATACTGGTGATATTACTTTCACGATTGATAAATCAGGATCGACATCCACATTTTATCATATCAGAATAGAATAGAATAGAATAAAAGTTTATTTGACACAAACTAAAACACACACAGGTTATTTACAATACATCGAACAATATAACAATAAGATGAATATAATTTAAAACTGTATAAACATCATGTGTGCGTTGCAGCAGTTCAAAAAGGTCATGACTCAGCTAAAAACCTTACTCACAGCATAAGTAAATACTGTCAGCAAAGCACTGGTATTCTGTCATAACATATTTGACGAACGAACTTAAAAAAAATGGAACTGGACACACAAGTACAGCACAGTGCCAAAAACAGATAAATAAATAGTACATCTAAGGGCAAGCAATAAATAAATGAATAAATGCATCAGCGCTATATTAGACTGTAAAATATTATTAGACATATATTAGATAGCAAAATCCGCCACCGACCAACCATGTGGTAATCCTATTTTCTGTTTGTTTAGAAGAAATTCTTTAAACTTTTTTTTAAAAGAAAATTTAGATGATAGGTGCCTTATGGGAGGAGGGATGTTGTTCCAACATTTAGTTGATAAGTAGCGGAAACTGCCAGCAAAAGCCGCTGTCTTATGACAATAACCCACCAATGTGTTGCGCCTACTTCTGGAGCCGTACCGACTATGAAAGGCAGATTTCCTCAACTTCGAGTAAAGATACGCAGGCTTCTTCTACTATATCAGTATTATCAGTACGACAGTAAGGATGTTCATTGTAAAACTTCGAAGTATGTCAATCAGAACAAGATTCTACGATCTACTAAAGATTCTACGTATTACTATTAATTAATCTCAGGATACGGTATTTATATAATAGGTTATTGTAGATAATTCTTACAAATTATTATGAATTTATTTAAACAAATAATTTTTCATTAATACTTAATCACAGATCTAACTTAGAACTGTCCCTATTTCTCCAAACAAACAATTTATAATTTGGAACCCTTCTGACCAACCTATTTGAGTCAACATCATGAAATCGTAAAGGAAGCGTAGTCAAATTGACAGTGGAAGAGAACCTATAGCAGCCGGGATTCCAGCGATTTATGAGGCAATATGTTTAACGTCTGCAACGAACCCTCTCCGAACATAACGGGTTGTTACGTAAACAGATTGCCCGCCCGACGTACAGATATCGGCCGCGAATGGGCCTCGGGAACTTTTCTACCGAATCGACGCCGTTTTGCTCTTTGTAAACGTCGTAGCTCAGGAAAATGCTTTGGCAAGATTGCAATAGCTGTGCGCAACTTTTGAGGTAAACCTCGTGGACCATGAAACTAAATGGATCGTGTTTTACTCATGCTTTATATGTACTCTATTGTGTATATACATGTAGTATATAACAAGATATTGATTGACAGATTCTATGATACCTAATATGTATTTACTTACTTATATAGAATATGTAACTCGGTGGAGTTGGGGAAAATCAGACACATTTTGTCGTAGGATGACAAATTTATTATCGACGCGACACGTAGAGATATTTTGATATTTTTGTTTTTCTTATTAATATTTCCAGACTTGACATGATAAACTCTGATACAATATTATTAATGTGAATTGTGATTGCTATTTCTATGGATCTTTGATTTTTATCCAAAATCATCCATACTTGTTATATGGTAGTGAAGCTGCCGGATGATTGAAATATAGCATTAAAATAGGTACCTATTAATTTAATTTCTATTTAATATACCAACTCCGTGGATGAAGTTAAGAATAACATTACTGTGGTAAACGTAAGTACGAAAGTCTAAGAAATAACCCAGTTAATTGCGACAGACTGGCACACTTCTGGTTCAGTACCTTAGAGTTGAAAATGTTTCATCCTTTTTTCTATATCTAGACACCTACCTAAGTTATATGTTTTATATATTTTACTGAATAAGCTCAAATCGTTTTTGTACGGTAAAAGCAAAAACAACTGTAATATATGTAGGTGCTTACTCATTGTAATGTGTTCATGTCCTTACTGCGTTTTTACTTTGTATCAATTAAACATTTTCTTTCTTTCTAGCTCTGAAATGATACTGTAAATGTTGTAACCTAATACCCGTATTCAGAAACAATACTTGCATAAGTTGATAAGGAATGCAATGCGAAGTGAGGCATTTTTCAGTGCGTTATGATGACGTGATGGCAAGCTTTTCTATTCATAAACAATCATGGAAGTAGTAAGTACTTTGTACAAAGTACTTATTACTTCCATGTAAACAATACTCGAGCGACCCTTCACTATGCACTTGATTAGAGCTCCGTGATTGGTTCGTTTGTTTTACGCACTTCACTTCGCTGACTGACATTTCATTTTTCAATATATGCTTATGTCAAGCGTGTCAAGTTTTTCAACCTTTTTTATTTTTTTTTATTTCAAAGTTCAAATCAATACCAACCTCTGAAACAATCCTTCTTTTATTGCAAGATGGGCACCATATGGGTCCTGTATGCGGCGTAAAATAGCTAGCGAGCTACATAATGAACGCACACGGCGTTCATTAAAATGGACGCAAAGTGACGTTTGTCCCTCAAGTATCGTTTAGGAATAGGTTTTTGAGTCCCTGTGAGCTGACAGGCACTATGAACCTTCCAAGTAACGTTTGTGAATACGGGTGTTGTATAGCTGCATGTAGTTTAGTTATTTTTTATAACCAAATAGCATGAGCCCTGGACTTCGCACCTGTTGGAATTTCGGAAAATCATCTCGTATAGGTAGTGTAAGTTCCTTGGTTAATTTATACATATTTATAACATATATTATAGCGGGCGAAAGCTAGTATTTCGACTGAAGTTCACAGGTTATGACAATTAAATTGTGATTAGTCACTGTTACATTCAAAACCTTTAGTAGTAAGCGACCCATCATTTGGAGTCAAATTCACTGAATTTGACAATAGTTGACCGGTCATTTATCATTTTTGACTGTCAGAATCGGTCAAATTCAGTCATTTTACATCTCAATTCATACCTATGTTCAGTAATGTAAAATGGTTTAAAAAGGTTCCTTTTATTTTGGTTGCAGAATCCTGAAAAACGTTTGCGTGCCGCCGTAATATTGTTAATTTTGATTAGGTTGTTGCGTGGGCCCTTCCACACTTAACGCCATTCATCAAGCGATTTACTGTTTATTTTTGCTTACGGTTTTATTGAGTTTTGCCTTTATTTGTTTACGAGTAGATCACTCGGCTTTATCCGAAAATAAATTTATTGATTTTATTTTAATGAATGATATACGAACTGCTGCAGTCCATACAATGTATGTCATATAATTTAGTATCATGATAATATGTCAATATCATTACATACTAGCTTTTCCCGCGGCTTCGCCAGCGTGAATTTCCCACGGGAACATTGCTTTTTCCGGAGATAAAAGGTACTCTATGTCCTTCTCTGTACTTATAATTATGTACATATATGCAAAATTTCAGGTAGATTGGTTTAGATGATAAAGCGTAAAGTAGTAACAAACAAATAAACTCACTTTCGCATTTCTAATATTAGTTATAATTACAATAGTTAGAATTCCAATAAAATCCCATATTTTTAACCGAAAATTTGTACTCTTTCCTAAATATGGTACACTCTATATTACCGTGTTCCAAATGTAGAGACAAAATCATAAATTCTATAATAAAGATGTAAAAATTAGGCTACTAATTGATGGTTTTAGACCCAACGGCTACCATCAACGCCCAAGGACTATTGTATATGTTAGAATTGGATAACAATAAAGAAATAAATACAAAATAAATAAATAGATTACAACTCAATATTTTCCTATACAATAAAACTTGTAACTAGTTCGAAACAGAAAGACACTGATTAGTGCTACACAAACATGTCATGTCTGGTACACATCTATAGTACGGGCAGTTATGTAATTGACCGTTAAATTTTTCATTAAGCTATGAGCTTCATGTCATATGTTCTTTGAGTGATTCTAAGCATTTTGAGCCCGGGGGGCAAAAAGAATCATGCGGCTACTAGGGTCTGGGGGCCCACAAAGGTGACCGCCACCCGTCAACTTTTGAAAAAATCTGTTCTCGTCCAGGTAGCTACTAGGGCAAATTTGGTATCATTTTCGTATAAACCAAAGACGTAGAATTCATTTCTGATATTTATTATTTACAGTTTCATAGTAATTTTACGAGATAAACATAAAAATATGAAAAATTTTGTTGATGATTTTTGCTTTGAGAGCTTATAATTTTTGTATATTGTCAAATAATATCAAACAAAAAATACTATATTAAAGCGCATTTCATGCAGATTTTAAAAATGTAATCTATTTAATATCCTACTATACAAAAATATGGAGAAAAAAAATCTGACCACCGCAGCGCGGGTAGCTATCCGTCTAGCTGGATTCGCGCTAGGCGGCGATTTATCTTATAAAATGGTATGTATTACGTACGAGTAATGCTTATTCTTACTTCCTCAAGTTTAAAATGCAAAATTAAATACTATTCTACAAGTATATTTTTATAAAATTATTTAATGTCGACAATTTTCGGCACAGATTCTTTATACGATACGTTTCATGCAACCCGTCTTGCTCTTGCACATGCCCGAGTGAGTCCAGGCACACTTGCGGCATCTGGTAACTCTGACCTAATAGGAGCCCAAGGACTTTCCTCCATTCAACAGCCACAAAAAGAAGGACTCAGACAGAAGGTTTTCGGTAGGCACTAAGGCTAGCCCCAGACATGGACTCCTTGGTATGTTGCCTTAAAATGAAGTGTTCCGACAAATTGTCAGCCTTTAATAAGCGGTGACAACAACTGGTGAGCGATAGAACTAGTTGGAGAAATAAAGGGGAGTCTTTTTTTATTTTGTGTGAAGGACTAGCACCTATCATTTCAAACTTTTGCATTTCATACGAGCTGTGCCTCATGGTACCACTTTCTTAAGAATTTAGGGATAAAAGTATTGTATTAAGTTAATTCAAGATGTAATCTACTAGCGGTCCACCCCGGCTTCATCCGTGATACATAAATAGCCTATGTTACTCAGCGACAACGTAGTTACGTTTCCAACGATTAAATTTTTTTTTGAATCGGCTCTCTAGTTTTTGAGTCTACTAACTAACTAATTTTTTTTGAGTCTACTAGTCATAATACGAAATCTTTCCTCTTATAATATGTACTTTATAATATGTATTAGTGTAATTATCATACTAAAAATCATGAAAATTTTGCGTGAAAGAATAACAATCTATTTGAATATCTTCATATCGTCACCATAAATATATTTTCGTAATTTATTCAACATTTTTCATTTCTATTATTGTAAAATAGTTCTTAAAAATATAAATATTATTATTGCAATAATTAGAATAAATAAAAGGAGCGGTTTACGAGTACTAACTGGGAAGAACTCATTGACTAATCGACGCCGCGTGGGCTCTAATATTTTTTTTAGAATGGAAATTCTACCTTTAGGTCATCCAAACTTAATATTTTCGTAATCTAGAATAAATATTCTTATTACTTATATTTTTTTATTGTGATTTACCCATATTATAAAAAGTTGTAGCACTTTAAACCGAAAATTGATATTTATGTTTTTTTTTTATTTTTTAACATAAATATGGATTTTTTCTATGAAATATTGCAATAATGGTCCTTGATATATGCAAAAATGATACGAAACACGATATACTGGATCGGTTGAATTTTTTATTTTTATTGAAGCGTACGGTGCATACTTCCTGCTCGGATCCCACTGGCCCAAAATGGTCGTACCACAGAGTAATCGGGCTTAAAATGCTTGGTTTGATCCAGGGAACACCTCTGAGAAGTTTCAAAACATACTACAAAAGTCCAGAGTACATGTCTACTACAAAGACCATTTTGTAAGTTAAATCGCTGCGGCTGACGCGTCGTATAGCGCGAGTCCAGCTGAGCGGGTACGCGCTGCGGTTGTCATTTTTTTTTCTCCATATTTTTGTATGGATGGATATTAAAACGTTTATATTTTTAAAATCTGCATGAAATGTGCTTTATTACAGTATTTTTTGTTTGATATTTATTGTCACTATACAAAAATTATAAGCTCTCAAAGCAAAAATCTTCAACCAAAATTTTCACATTCTTACGTTTTTCTCGTAAAATTACTATAAAGTTGTAGATAATTAATATCAAAAATGAATTCTACGTCTTCGGTTTATACGAAAATGATACCAAAGTTGCCCTAGTAGCCACATGGACAAGAACAGATTTTTTTAAAAGTTGACGGGTGGCGGTCGCCTTTGTGGGCCCCCAGCCGCTAGTAGCCGCATGATTCTTTTTAAAAATGAAACACAAGCTTTTCAACTGAACGAATGACATTTTATTTTTTTTAATTTTGATACTGCCAACATGACACCCCCACTTATCAAAATACTGTAGATACACAGAAATCTATAAAACTACATACAACATTAACATTTAACATCCTGTATACCTAACAATTTCATAAAATAATAGTGTTTGGTACTACCCAAACCTTTAGTAAGCAGATCTGCTGGCATCTCAGCTGTTTCCAAATATCTAAGTTCAACAACTTTATCAGAAATACATTCCTTACAAAAATGGTAGCGCAGATCAATATGCTTTGTTCGCTTATTATAATTATTATTTGAAGATAGCTTAAGCGCTCCCTGGTTATCATTATACAAAATTATGGTGTATGACTCATTAATTATTTCTTTCAACAAATTAGTTAAATAAATAGCCTCTTTACAAGATTCAGTTATACCCATAAATTCAGCTTCTGTGCTTGACAGAGCAACTGTTTTTTGCTTTTTTGCTTCCCATGAAACAACACTTCCAGCTAACATAAAACATACACCCGTATAAGACCTTCTGTCTATGACATTATTGCCCCAATCGGCATCAACATATCCTTCTAATTTTGAATTACCACATCTAGTATATTTAAGTCCAAAACTTTTAGTTTTCTTAAGGTATTTCAAAATACGTTTAGCATATGCCCAAGTTTCATTACTATAGCAATTATTAAATTGACTAAGAAAACTAACCGAAAATGCTATGTCGGGCCTAGTTAGCACGGCTAAATACATAAGTCCACCAATGAGTTGCTGATATGGCATTTGTTTTTCACAATTTTTATCTATTATGTTAATATTCAATTTAGACTCTAAAGGTGTATCCACTACCTTACAATCCATCATGTTAAATCTATTCAACAATTGATTAACATAATTTTCTTGACTTAATGAAACAATACCATTAACTTTATCAATAGAAACAGTCATGCCCAAGCAATTCTTAACCTGTCCTAGATCTTTTAACTTAAACCTAGAAGCCAACACTTTCTTCAAATTACTACATTCTAAATTATCATTGCTAAAAATAAAGAAATCATCAACGTACAGGGTTACAATTGTCTTCTTATCATCTTTAATTTTAGTGTAAAGACATGGTTCTAATTTAGAGCGTTTATAACCAATACCAATAAGACATTCATCAACCTTTCTGTACCAGGCCCTTGAGGATTGCTTTAGACCGTAAATAGCACGGTTTAATTTGAGTACTTTACCATTCTGAACATCTAAACATTCTGGTACTTGCATATAAATAGTCTCTTCAAGGTCCCCGTTCAGGAAAGCTGTAGTGACATCAAGGTGAGTAACATCAAGTCCAAGTTTAACAGATAATGCGAACAATAATCTTAACGTAGAGTGCCTAACGACTGGCGAAAAAGTCTCTGAATAGTCCACATTTTGCTTCTGCATAAATCCCTTGGCTACTAAACGCGCACGGTAACGAACACTTTTATCACTGTCCATTTTTTTACGCAACACCCACTTACACTTCACCACTGTTTCACCATTATTTGGCATATCTACAAGCTCCCACGCATTATTGTCCTCAAAACATTGAAGTTCTTCCTTCATTGCCGATATCCACTGATCTTTCTCTATTCCCTGTAATAATAATAATAATAATAATATAATAATAAATCTTTATTGCAGACACATAGATCCAGAGATAATGTAAATTGTATAAAAAAAATATATAAAATTATAACTACAATTAATTACAATTAAATTGTATACGTCATGGCGGCAATAGCCAGCCAGTGTCTGTATGTGTCAGAAAACACTAGTCTTTCAGCCAGACTCCTTACA
Source organism: Ephestia elutella (assembly GCA_018467065.1). NCBI lineage: Eukaryota > Metazoa > Arthropoda > Insecta > Lepidoptera > Pyralidae > Ephestia > Ephestia elutella. The sequence continues at coordinate 8,386,182 of CM031575.1, forward strand.
ATACTATTTTTACACGTGGCAACCCTGGACATAAAATTAGCTACACGATGCCGGTGTATGGCATCAAAAGTATTAATTCGTGCCTCTGTGAACATCCCAGAGGCACTACACCATGGTTTCAATCCCATTAGGTGTCTGAAGATGTTGTTGTATGCTACCCTTAAGGTTTTATATGATGTATCAGTGTAGTTAGTCCAGAGTTGACACGTATAAAAAGACTGGCAGTAGGATCTGAACAGCGTAGTCTTTACATCTTTTGACGCTTTACAGAATTTTCTGGCCACCATATTGCCAACGACGCACAGCGATCTACGTTGTCGCTCGATATCCTCATCATCCTTTAGAGAGGAAGTAACTACGTGCCCAAGGTACTTAAATGACGTCGAGATTTTTACAGGCTGCCCATTTAGCGTCAGACTAGGAATGTAATCAGGTCCCTTTCCCGACCTGAACACCACCATCTCTGTCTTTTTTATATTATAGACCAAGTCATGCTTTTTAGCATATAATGTTTATTACGTAATGCTTGCTCTACTGTGAGTCCACTAGCATCATCAAAAATTTCCTCTGGAACACACATACTAGACATACCAAACTGTTCTGGATTCTTCCTAATTCTAGTAGATCTGACCCGCTGCTCAGGCGATTCTGTGTCTTCCTGTTCACTAGGGTAGTAGGACTCGTCAGAACTAGTGTATAGAACCGGGAAATCCCGGTGCTGAAAATCCCGGGATTTCCCGGTATTTTTGTGGCGGTAATAGAACCGGGAATTAAAATACAAGAACCGGGATTTTCGGTACTTTCGGGAATCATTTTTTTTTAAATTAATGATGGGTTTGTTCTTGACCACAATCTTGCCCGAGGACAGAGATGAGGTCAAACTACTAAAACTAATATTCAAATCGTAAATTGACATCATTAAAAACCTCATAGAACTCATTGTTTGTTTTGTGTAATCAACTGAAATTTATACCCTCATAGTTTATACGGACTAATCCGTTTAAATATATGGCAATCGGCAACACTGACGCTATGCGCGGCGAACACCCAACAAACAAAGTAGTCGTATAATATTGGCTTATACGATGTTCGGTTGTATAAATGTTGATTAGTGGTCACTAGATAACTACAACGTTGTATAACCGTTATTCCTACGACGATTCAGTTCTGGTACTAAAAAGACCCAGTATGTAAGTTGTGTAAACGTTTTCACAACTGGTTTATACGACATCGCATAATAGTGTCAGTGTGCAGGATAGGTAAACGTTTATACAACCACATTATAAAACGTCATATAATGGTGCCAGGTTATCGGAAAGTTAACGTTTACACGACTACATTATTCAACGTCGTATAATGGTGACCGTGTATTAGGTACGGTCACGTTTATACAACTACATTATTCAACGTTGTATAAAGGTGACCGTGTATTAAGTACGGTCACGTTTATACAACTACATTATTCAACGTCGTATAATGGTGACCGTGTTTAGGTTATGTAACCATTATACGACTAAAATGTTATTCTGCAACCATTATATAATTTTAAAGTACTATAAAGGTCAAACAGGTACTTTTCTAATACATTTCTGCCAACTGTAAAAAAAATCGCCAAGTGCGAGTCAAACTCGCGCACCGAGGGTTCCGTACACGCAAAGCATCTCACATTATAGCTGTAACCAACTAGTTGTTTTGATTGCTGTCTGAAATCGCAAAATATGCAAAAAATCGCAACATTTACGGTAATAACTTTTGATCGCGTTGTATAATTTAAATTATTTTTTTTGCTGAAAGAGGCCGTGGATCCGTGTATTATTAATTTTAACTTGAAACCATTAAGCGTTCCTTAAAAAAAAAGATTGACAAACAGACGGACAACAAAGTGATCTTATAAGGTTTCCGTTTTTGCCATTTGAGGTACGGAACCCTAAAAATAGATCTCAATCGATGGAAAAAGTGGGAATTTTAATTGAAACAAAGTGGAAATTTGAATTTTTATTGGTACAATATGGTTTATCTCACAGAAACAAAGGATCTTTAAAATCAATGTCATGGCGGAGCATTCATGGTTACAAGAAACCGTCTATGCGACGTTTTCGTCGTGTAAATCGTTATATAGAAGTCACTTCGTAACTTTGACAAGATGGCTGACATTTTATTATGAAAAAATATTTTACATCATTTACTACAACAGCTTAATTTCAAAGAATTTGGAGAGGGCGTTAAAATTTACATAAAAACACACCTATATATCATCACAAAACTAAAAGTCCCATGAACTTAATACACTTAACACTCTTTTCGCGTAGGTTGATAATAAACACTTAACAAAAACTCAATATTTTGTATTTAAAGAACTCCTTTTAAATTTTATTACGTGACACCATGATGCTTTTTGGAAATGATTACTTAAAAGTCACCGTTCATATACTTACTCAACGTTTTAGTTATCTTGTAACATCTATATAACTGTTATAGGACTGATTAGTCCTCTGTGGTCCCAATAATCGATGTTTATACGACTTTATCATAAGTCCTTGGCGGACGTCTATATAACCATTAAATAACTATAATAATATAATAATAATATATAATATATATAATGTCGTATAACATGCGCCTTTTTCGCGTTGAATAAACGTTGACAACTACGCTAATACGACTTATCTGTTGAACCAAAACGTACGCGGAAAACGTTTCCGCGATCTTTATACAACGTTAATTTGTTACTTGGGCAGTGTAGGAGCAGAACTCAAAAAGATTCAGAAGGACTGATGTTAGATCGAGGTGGCTCTTTTCGAGAATGGAGGCGTCATCTCTGAGTGTTCCATTCCATCGTCCAGTGTTGAGCCAGAAAAGATATTTTCTTCGGCTGGCCTGCTGTGCAATAAAATTATATCGCGTTTAGGTGATGTAACTTTGATATTTTTGAGGACTTAAATAACAAAGAAAAAAAATCTTTCAAAAAGACCAAATAGTTTATCTGTGACTGCTAGATTTTATTTGAATGTATACTATCTGTTTGATTTCAATATTATTTGTAATTTTATTGTAGGTGAGGGTTCATAATGTTTTCACGGCGTTAATTAAGATTACTTTCAATTATAGTCGGTTTTAACTGAATAATTAATGAATCTAAGTTTTACTGTTGCTAAGGGCTGATTGTTAATTAGTGATTAACTTTAAATAAAGATAAATTATTTATTGTTGAAAAAAATTGAAAGTACCGAAAATCCCGGGAATCCGGTTCCAGCATAGTCCGGTACCGAAAATCCCGGTTCCTTGAAACATATCCGGTGCTCTATACACTAGTCAGAACCATCAGTGTCCTCATCATCAGAATCATCAGGTTTGTCCCCCACTGAAGATAGATTTTCTCTGCTCTCTGTAATCGGCAAACTGACCTCATTATTCTTGTCTCTTTCAATAATAATGACATCTCTGCTTGTTGTCACACGTTTTGTTCTAGGATTATATATTCGGTATCCTTTGATGTCTTCTGGATAGCCCACAAGTATCTGCTTCTCAGATTTTCTATCCCATTTCTGCCGTTTCTCTTTGGCCACATGAACCATGACATCACTCCCGAAAATCCTTATATGACTCACATCTGGTTTACTTCCAAACCACATCTCGTAAGGAGTCTTCTTATTTAAAGCAGGAAGTACGGTTCTATTTTGTAGATAAACTGCTGTATGAGTGGCTTCAGCCCAGAATTCCTTACCCAGATTCGCATCGAATAACAAGCATCTGGCTTTTTCAACAATAGTGCGATTATTCCTTTCTGCTAAGCCATTCTGCTCAGGAGTGTATGGGTTACTTCTCTGGTGAATAATGCCTTCCTTCTTAAGATATGAATCAAATTCTTTATTACAGTACTCACAGCCGTTGTCGCTTCTCAGGATCTTTATTTTCTTATTAGTTTGTTTCTCAACCTTTGCTTTAAATTCTGTAAAACATCTTAATGCTTCACTTTTATGCTTTATAAAATAAACAAACATCATGCGACTATAATCGTCAATGAATAATATGAAGTACTTGGAACCTGCAATTGATTCATGCTCTATTGGTCCACAAATATCAGTATGAACTAAATTAAGCGTTTCTTTGCTTCTGGAACCTTTAATTGTAAATGGCAGACGACACTGTTTGCCCTCACAGCAGATAGTACATGAACTTCTACTAAGATCAACTTTATTTTCTAAGTTCAATCCTTCAACAGCACTAGACATCTTGTTCAAGTAATTGCTGTTTACATGGCCCATTCTGCGACGCCAAATTTCACCTGATACAGCCAAGTTCGCCACAACACTATCAGGTATTCTCAGCTTGTATACTCCGTTAATTTGTACCGCTGTTGCCACCAATTCATTATTTCTGTTAAAAACTTCACAGCTATTTTCTTTAAACTGCACTTTATTCCCAGACTTTATCAACTGGCTCACTGACAATAAATTGGTTGTCAATCCTGGAGCACAAAGTACATTCTTGACTGGAACTTCAAATTCACATTGATCAGTCTCTGTTACAATGTTTACATCGCCAGAACATAATACCTGAAGTCTCTCATTGTTAGCCACACAAACATCATTTCTCTTGTGATATGTTGCATTCTCGATCCACTGTTCATTAGCGGTAAAATGCATACTCGCGCCAGAGTCTATGTACCAGTCATATTTGTTAAATTGCCCACTCAAAAACACCACACTGAATGCATTGCTTTGTTTACGCTGCAATTCTTTTGTATTTGTTTTGTTATTATCATTGTTTGGGCACTGATTCTTAAAATGACCAAATTCTTTACATCTGTAACATTTGACATGACTTTTGGCAGTGACATTGACATTTTGTTTCGTTTCACTTCTCTGACCACTAACCATAGGCAATTTGTTATTTTTTTATTTTGCCATCTCTGTGTACCGCTCGCGAATGCACTGCTAACTTCATTCGATGCTTCACTTCCATTCACTTCCGTTTCCATGTCCATAAGCTTCGTTCTAATGGCGTCGGTCGTGATTTGTATGCCGGAATGTTCGATGGCCATAATCATTGGCATAAATTTGTCTGTTAAACCAGCCAACAGTAAACATCCGATCCGATCATGTCCAAAAGGAACAAGTCGTTACCTGCTCCTATCCAAATCAATAACACCAATCTAGAGATGGTAAGAGAAATCAAGTATCTGGGTGTTATCATAGACGACACACTTACCTTCCAAGACTCACATCGTGGACACTTGCGCAAAAGCGAAAGTGGCCATGATGCAGTGCCGAAGAGCGATAGGAAGAACCTGGGGAATGAAACCCGAAATATTCATATGGGTATACAAGGCAATAATAATGCCAAGAATTCTTCACGGTGCCATAGTGTGGTGGCATAAAGCTGCTCAAAGTACCAACAAAAGGGAACTAGACAAGGTCCAAAGACTGGCTGGACTGATGGTATCGGGGGTGATGAAATCAACACCGACGGCGTCACCAGAAATGGCCCTCGGTCTAAATCCATTGGACATAGAAATAAAAGGAGGGCAACAGAGCAATGGTTTCGACTAAAAAGCCATAAACTCTGGAAAGGGATACACACAGACAAAGGTCACGTGGAAATAGAACGCGAATATATAGGTAACCTGTCAATGATCCTAGCAAATAATGATCTCATCAGGAAAGCAAGGATCTTTGACAAAAAGTACAAGATACACATAGGTACCAGAGAAGACTGGAAAGTCGCAGATGAGGCGGGCATTGTCGCGACAACCTGTTTCACTGATGGCTCCAGGAAAGAATCTACAAAGCTATCTGGCTCCGGTATACTGATCATACATCAGGACGGCACAGAATATGAAAGAACCGTAAAATTGGGCAAATATGCTAGCATGTTCCAAGGAGAAATAAACGCAATCCTGGAGTGTGTGAACACTATAAGCGAATGGCCCGACAATATGGAAAAAGTCATCATATACAGTGACAGTCAAGCAGCGCTAAAAGCACTAGATAAAGAAGAAACAACGTCGGCGTTAGTTAAAGAATGCAAGGATGCTCTGAACAGGCTGGCCAACAATACTGCGGTCACTGTGGCCTGGGTTCCAGGTCATAGAGGCATAACTGGCAATGAAAGAGCAGACGAACTTGCTAGGAAAGGAGCAGATGAAACCTTCGTGGGACCTGAACCCAGACTTCCCATAGCCTATGGGATAACGAAAGGCGTCATCAAGCATAGAATGAAAGTAGAATCCAATAGAAGATGGAGAAGAACTAGAAGTCTAAGACAATCTAAAATCTTCATCAAAGCAGTAGACCAAAAGAAATCAAAACACCTGCTCAAATTGAGCAGGGAAGAACATTAGAATCATTATAGGAATCCTCACAGGACACTGTCAACTGAACAGGCACTTGACAGTGATTAAGCAAATGGACGATCCCATTTGTCCCAGCTGCCTGGAAGAAGAGGAAACTAGCTTTCACTTAGTAGCAGAATGTCCTGCATTTGCCGCTGCAAGGAGAGAAATATTGGGCTCAGACGTCCTATCTGAGGATGATCTGAGCAACATTACAATAGGGCAGATGTTAAAATTCTGCAAAGTAACAGGTAGATTCAATGGGTCGCCACCAACGTGAGTTACCAGGTAACTCAAAACCCTATACGGGTCTCGGGGAATTGGGTGAAATGGTCCCAGCATAAGTGGACTGATCACCCGTCTGGTGCTCGCGCTGGCGTCCCACATAGTAAATAGTAAAAATAGTAAACATCCGATCCATTCGTCGCTTAAGCTAAATCCTGTTCCACTGAGCTTTTGGCCTGTTTCGACTATCTGCGTCACATATGACTGCATGGAAACACAGTTTTCTAAGCGCACCGAAATCAAATGACGTAGAAGGGATATCCTTCGTGTGAACCCCGAGTCATCGAATAATGCCTTCAACTTGTTCCATAGCTGTAACGCAGTTTCACGTCTTTAATATGTACATACAATGCGCTGTCTATAGTCATGATTAGTTTCGCTTTAGTCCTTGCGTCATCTGCGGCTTCTACTTTCTTCCCAGCAACTGGTTTAATGCAATGCACCATATCCTCTAGGACGAGAAAATTCTCCGCGGCGAAGACCCACTCGTTGTAAGTTTTCCCGGCCTTTTAACTTGGGAACGTTGACGAGATAATTCGTTGACATTCTTGCAAATTCTTATCGCAGTCACTGAATAGCACGTCTCGCAACTATATTTTACTACTTTTATACTGACAAAACTAATTTAACTGTGGAAAATACTAATAAAATGCTGGAGCGCATAACCTAAAAATGAAACACAAGCTTTTCAACTGAACGAATGACATTTTATTTTTTTAATTTTGATACTGCCAACATGACACTTTTTGCCCCCTGGTTCAAAATGCTTAGAATCACCAAGGAACATATGACATGAAGCTCATAGCTTAATGAAAAATTTAAAGGTAATGTATGGGAGCATTACATAACTGCCCGTACTACTAGTGGTAGATACCTACAATTTAAGGAAATTGACATTGTTTGTTTTCTTGTTCCAATTATGTATACAGCCTTTATACTCGTACCTTCCGGCATCATAATAAAGTACCAAAAAATGTTCAAAAATACTTACGTAGACTTTAGTCAAAGGGCATGTTGCATAGCAGGCTATTTCCCCAAAAATCAGAAATAATATCAAAAACCGATTAAGACCATCATATATGTGTTTTTTCGTGATCTTGTTATGGTACAAAAGTACATTTAATATCGCTTAATATCGTATAATGACGATACTGACATGGCGCCCGTACGTATGTTCAGAAATTATGATACAGAAAATCAGATGCAATGCTCGATATTTTCATTATATTTTAGGAAATGAATTAAAAATGTTCCTAATACATGTTACATGCAATATCACAAAAAACACATGTGTATTTTACATAAATACTTAGATGAATAATAAATAAAATAAACAATTCTTTCTCGCGGGCACGTATGTAATAAAAGTACATTTTTGAACGTACCTGAAATCGGAACTGTCAAAAAAAAGCGCGTCAACGTCAAATCATAATGGGTGTC